>JAFMOD010000205.1:3415146-3447646 GCA_019802435.1 Corydoras maculifer
ACATACATACATACATACATACATACATTGATGCATACATATGTAGGTACATAGATACATTCATACATACATATGTACGTACATAGATACATTTATACATACATATGTACGTACATACATACTTTCATACATATGTATGTACGTAAATACATACATGTGTACGTACATATATACAAATGTACGTACATACATACATAAATGAATACATATATACATACATACATACATATGCATACATACGTACATACGTACATATGTACGTACATACATATGTACGTACATAGATATATGCATCCATACATATGTACGTACATACATACTTTCATAAATACATATGTATGTACATACGTGCGTGCGTGTATGTATGTACATATGTATGTATGTATGTACATATATATGTATGTACATACATACATACATTCATACATACATATGTACGTACATACGTATGTGCATACGTACAAACGTACGTACATACATACGTACATACATATAAACGTACATACATACATGCATACATACATACATACATTTGTACGTACATACATATAAACGTACATACATTTGTACGTACATACATAGGTTCATGCATACATACATACGTACTTACATACATATTTATGTACATACATACATGTGTACATACATACACACATACATACATGAATACATATGTACATACGTACGTACATACATACATATTTACATATACAGTATATGTACATACACACGTGCATGCATGCATGCATACATACATACGTACATACATACATATATATATATATACATACATATGTACGTACATAGATACATACATATGTACGTACATACATATGTATGTATGTATGCATGTACGTACGTATGTATATGTGTATTTATGTATGTATGTACGTACGTACATGTGTATGTATGTAGGTACGTACATAGATGCATACATATGTACGTACATACATATGTATGTATGTATGCATGTACGTACGTATGTATATGTGTATTTATGTATGTATGTACGTACGTACATGTGTATGTATGTAGGTACGTATGTGTGTATGCATGTTTGTATGTATGTGTGTATGTATGTATGTACGTACGTATGTACATGAACATACGTATGTGTATATGTACCTACGTACTTATGTATGTATGTACTTATGTATGTATGTACTTATGTATGTATGTATGTACGTACGTGTGTATGTATGTATCTATGTACATATGTATGTATATATTCATATATGTATGTATATATGTACATATGTATGTACCTACTTATGTATGTATATATACTATTTTATATATATATATATATATATATATATATATATATATATATATATAATTTTATTATATATATATATATATATATATATAATTTTATTATATATATATATAAAATTACAAATTATTTACATCTCAGTCAAAGAAGTCCGTTTATTTTACTTCAGCGTGACAAATAGTTTAAAACATTTTGTTTCCATACACAAGCAAAATCCCGATAGACAAACATTAGCTAGTTAAAACCAGATAAAATCATTTATACACAGCTATTTTACAGTCGATACTGAAACAGGACACTGGAGAAATCANATATAATTTTATTATATATATATATAAAATTACAAATTATTTACATCTCAGTCAAAGAAGTCCGTTTATTTTACTTCAGCGTGACAAATAGTTTAAAACATTTTGTTTCCATACACAAGCAAAATCCCGATAGACAAACATTAGCTAGTTAAAACCAGATAAAATCATTTATACACAGCTATTTTACAGTCGATACTGAAACAGGACACTGGAGAAATCAAAAGGGCAGAGTATTGCTATTTACTTTAGATATACAGCTGTTACATTTCATATGAAAAAAAAATAAGTTATTTAAATATGACATATACAGAATGTGCAGCTGGTGCGCATCACGTCATATGTAACTAAAATTAATGTTAAAGATGTTTCATGTTCTAAAATGATTCGGGTGTAATTTAGCACATGCTAATGGAAATTTAAGGGCAAAAAACTAACAAATCCTCTTTATTCCTGCACATACAACCTGAAGAACGTGAGTCAGTCTGTTTCCTGAACAACAACAAACAAAAAGTTATCGTTTTGACTATAAAGTGCATTTTCCAGTAACAGTTTGTAAAATGTGTACATATTTACATTTCTCATCATTAGAACCATCTGATAGAATGATTATATTTTTGAAGGCATCTGATTTGATTGAGGAAACTCCACCGTTTTCCTGCTGATCTAAGACATCGAGGGCTTCGGGGGCCGTGATGAACCTAACAATACAAACCGTGCTGCATCTAACGACGGCCGATAAAGCTCAATCTCACAGTGAGCCATTAGAGCACAGCGTTTCACTGCAGCTGTTATGTTTGTGTTACTGTTAAACTGACATCACAGCGTTAATCTTGCGCAGTTTAGATGCTGCAGTCATCTCAACTGCCTGAAATACAATTTTTTTTTCAGGTGAATGAAACTGCTAACTTTAAATTTCATCATTATTGTACAGAACGAGGCTGATAAGCCACTGTGCTGTATCCACACTTCTGTAAACTGAGCTCAGTGAGCAGTGGGAAACATGTTTTATTTACTTCTTCAGATCACGAAAAGGAACAACAGTAGCTGAAGGTTGTTCTTATCCTGATTTGTGCTGGTGTGAGGAGTTAAAACCTTTTTAGACTGTTTTTAATGTGATGCCTTTTTAGCTTGATTATTGTCTCACAGGAGGAGCCATGTGTGGGACCCTGGACCCCAGACTGCAGGGCATCCATGTTCTACCAGGTCTCCTACATAAAGCTATTCTACATCCTCTCCTAATTAGATCCTCTGCATTCAATCTGTTGAGTACAAACATCCACAAGGACACTCACCTAACCCCAATTGTTCCCAGGAGACCGTGTAAAGGACTGCCCACCACTCCAGGCGTGTGCTCACTTCACTCCATGTGCATGTGTTTGTTAATGCACAGATGAGTTAAATGTGGAGGACACATTCCTCTGTGTGTGCAGTTAGTGCATCATGTGCACATTTAAAAGAGTAAACATTTTTTCAGTACAGTAGAACATGTACTCTGATGTTCAGAACCCTCTGATACGGTCTTCTCAGGGCTGCAGAATGTTTTTGTGGGTGCAGCTTTAAATCGATTTGTTTAATGACGTTACTGTATGAATCTAAACGTACAGTTCAGGTGGACTTCATTTTGAAGGTTGGTGATGTAACGTGATTTTGATGAAGGGTGTGTGATAATACAGACTCATTTACATTACTGTATGTAAACTTTAGACGACCTGCTTAAATGAGCTGTTTGGGGTTTTTTCTGTAAACAACAAATACCATCCAAAGATCAAATTCTGCAACAGAATGTTTAATGCACCAGCTGAACTTAAAATCAGTTTAGCAATAATAATAATAATAATACACAGACTGTAACACTGTCACTTAACTAGCTTGTGATTTGCTGCTGCGCTACTTCAGAACTTTGTATTTAAGGTGAAGGAAGCTGTTGCTGCTGCAGTTACTTGATGTAAATACATGTTGTAGGTTTATTTGTCTCAGTTTTTTCAGTCTATGATGATGATGATGATGCTTTTCTTAACCACTGCTGCTCGTTCACCTCCACTCTGTCCTCTGATCACAGTTTGTCTGGGGTTTAAATGTTCCTCTGAGAAGTGAATCAGATCCTGGATCTGTGCCTCTGGTTTAAAACAGACAGCTGCAGAATCGTGAGCATGATGTACATCAGCCCTTCATTAGTTCCATTAGATTTGTGCTTTACATTGATTGATTAATTTGAAAAGTTACAGGAGCTGAAAGATGCCACAGTGCTGAGCATTAATCAAACCTTTAACTAAAGAATATACATCGGTACAAGCGCGTTCCCGCCGCAGGGGAGAACATTAATTAACATGTCAGCGTTTAGAATGCTGTAGAAAGTCAGCGTACATACAGAATGCAACTTATGTTAAAAAATTTTCCCAGAGTATATGGAGAACATCATAACGACCAAGTACTGATAATTAAGTGCACTCTTTTTTTTTTTTTTTTTCCTTTTTAAAGGTGCAGTGTGTAAAAAAAAAAAATTTAACCACTAGTGGTAAAAACACAGATTGCAACTGACCAATAAGGCAGCCATGCAGTGCAACGGTACAGTCTCCCAAGAGACGGTCCCCTCACGTGTAGAGATAAGTCATTTGAGAAGCAGAGTAATGTTAGTTAAATATGGAAACACGTTTTTAAAAACATTATAAAACGCTATAATCAATATATTCTGGTAGATCCCGCACAATCCTACACACTGCACCTTTAAACAGACAGGAGAAAAGCTTTACAATGCCGGTGCTGAGGAGGAGGAGCTGAAATGGCTTATGGATGCTGAAGAGTTAGCTCATGATGGCGAATGTTGTGCTTCATTACAATACTGAGTTCAGTGGACCGACCAAAGTCACATCGCCACATTTACAATTCAAGCTGCGAAATATGAAAACCTATAAACCTGCAGGAAATGACATCACTTTGGTCGGGCTACAGGGTCTTACTGTGCTGGAGGAAGCGCAAACACATTTATCACACTGATGAGTTTAAGTTTGTTAAAAAAGTCTTACATTCATTACTTTTAAAAACCTTCTCTCCTTCGGTTTCAGGAGGTCTTTCAGAGTCACTCCTCTGCAGGCTGCACATCTGAAGCCTTTACTGGAAACTCCATCAGAGAGCCGAACGCCTGCGTGCAGGGTTGTTCGCCACACCTGACATGCTATGACTGGGATAGGTTTTTGGCTGTGAGGAGTCGGGCTTCGCTGAGCAGCCGGCGTATGTGTCGCTCTTCCTGCAAACCCGCCTTCCGCACGTCAGCCTCAGTGAGCCCAGATAAGTGAGCCAGAGAGTCGCACCCCGCAACCAGTAAGCGCTCGGAATACATGGGCATCCCAATCAACACCAGCCAATCAGAAACAGAGTTCAGGTGCACAGGCGATGGAGGCTTTCTGCACATGTCTGTTAAAGCCCCTGAGGGGATCTGTGGAGAAAAAGCAGATGATATATTAACATTAAGCTCAGAAGTGATGACATCAGCAACGTTCTGCATGACATTACAAAAAAAGTACTAATTTCTTTAAAAATTTAAAACCCTGACAGTTAAGCTGTGGTTTACTGAAACATCTATCATTAGTCTTCTACTCCGAGAATGTGAGTGTGTGCGAAAGCAAGATGCTATAATATACAGTGTTAAAAAATATGCGCAACATATTTACATATAATTTACACAAAGTAGAACATCAATCAGCTAACCTACAACCACCTGCTTACTGCAATTTCTCTTGTTCTTGGTAGGGGGCACCACATATTCAACTTGATGCATACCAGAAACCCTTAGTGATGCAAACCTCCTACTTCCCCGGATTTGGAACCGGCACTAAAACTGCAGGGTAATGTACACCTCTAATAGCTGGGTCAAGAAGAAGAAGATGATGGCTAAAAAACCCACACAAGCATGAGGAGGACATGTGACCGCCACATCGGAAATCGGACCCTCTCGCCCTAAGGCAGAAGCACTAAGCGCTGCACCACCTTATTTTTGTACTCCTATTAAATTAAGTTCATCGTCTACCTTTTAAGTATTTTAATTGTAGCAGGTATTCTTTGATGAGTGAAATCATTCTCTGCACTGCAGTGAAACTGAAGCGGTGGAGTGTTAGGTTTGGTACGAGTGGCTGCTCACCTCATCTTCCTCATGGGAGCAGTGATGAAGGACTACAGAATCACTAATGATCCTGCTGGGTCTGATTCAGCAACCACCACCACTTCATGGTCACTAAAGTGATGAGAATCAATTCACCACCCAAATCAACCCAGCTCATTTGCTTTCAGGTCTGACAAGAAAAGCACAGCTTCAAAGTGTACAAAGCTCAACTAATTCTAGAACAACGAGAGGAACTAATAAAACTAATATGAAAACGAGAAGATGAGTTTGTGTCTCTTCTGCACCAACAAAGATGTGATCTCTGCTTCTTAAAAAATAAAACAGCATCTGATAAAACTACACGTGTTAACCTGACCTGAAGCACGTTAAAGGGTTATTTACCAAAAATCTAAACAGAACTTTAACTCCAGTGAAAAAAAAAAAAAAAAAACACATTTACCCAAAAGTTAGTTACATGCAGAGCTTTCAGTCTGCTTGTGTGAAGGGTTAATTCATTCATTATCTTCCGCTTTATCCTATATTAGAGCCGAGGGGGAAGGGGGTTCCCCATGCCCATCCAGGGGAGAACGTTTCGGGCGGTGGGCAGATACACCCAGGACAGGGCACCAATCTATCGCTGGGCATACTCTACATGGGGCAATTTGGAGAACTCAATTGACTTGATCCATGTTTTTGGACTGTGGGAGAAAACCGGAGAACCCGGAGGAAACCCACACTGACACGGGGAGAACATGGAAACTCCACCCAGATGGGGATTTGAACTGGGAATCCCTAGCGCTGAGAGGTGAACGTGCTAACCACTAAGCCACCGTGCCGCCCCTGTAGGGTTAATATTTTAACTAAACCAGCTCTTCGTCACTACAGTCACCTTTAAGCGAGTAAACCGACTTTAAAAACAGGAAGCAAAATCTCCTCCCACTGTGGCTTACTACGAGGTTTCACATACTGCTGTGGTTAAAGTTAAATTACACTACACTAAAAATAGCACCAAGAAGTAATTAATTAAAGTGAATAACCTTGTTACCATGAAACTAAAGTGGCATTTAAATGTTAGATAATCCCTCAATGAAGTTCACTCAGCGACTGACCGTTGTACTAATTACACTGCGAGTGTCAGAACCGGAGCACAGGATGAAAATCAATCACTTCTAAGATCAAAGATTATAATAAACCTGATCAGAAATTATTCAAAAATCATGTTTGCTCATAATGTCAGCACGGTAAGCTTTTACAGCGCTCAGTGCATAGAACATCATACTTCCTTTCTTTGAAATTTATATATTTATATGTTCCTAGGCAAGGGGCTGAGCCAATGGGGAATTATGTGTAGATGGAACCCAATACATAAATAAATCTTAATCTACAGTGGTTTGTTTCTGCTAAACAATGATTCTCTTTCCACTGGTGAAATACGAGCTGGTGTGTGTGCGTGTGTGTGGGGTGACCCCTAAATGCTGCAGAAAATTTTAAGGTCATATATAAATTCTGTTAGTGAATGTTACCCCACATTTGTATTTTTTGTTACTACAGGGGCTTTCTAGGGTGTTAACTCTGGCTGTTTGTGACAATTCAGAACGTGATGTGACTGAACGGGAACTCACGGCCATACGGTGCTCCCTGCGCAGTTGCTTGACTCTGATCTGATCCAGAGTGGACGCCACGTCCTTCACTGGCTGTTGGAAGTCCTCCGAGTATCTTTGCACCAGGAGCCGAGGAATTCCGCAGCGGCCGTGCTGGAAAGCAGAGTGAAAACACAAAGAACCCTCACTCATTTGTTCAGCTTCATGTTTCAATAATGGATCCAAAAACCCACAAGCGCTGCCTTCTGATCATCTCATGAAGTCTTTTTAAAATGCACGCGGAATTCTCAGAGCGCCGCGTTAACTATCGGCTCAGCTTGAACAATTTTCAAAATTAGCGAGTTATTAGGTGTTATTTCATGTGGTTTTTCGGTGGATCGTAAGAAGAACCAGAAACATGGGCTTCATACGACTGTGTGCTTGGAGACGAAGAGCTTTAATACAAACAAGCACAAGTTTATGTGGCAATTACAGAATTACAAGGCTTGTAAGATTCAATTATTTGCTTGATATGAGACAAATGCAAGTTAACGAGTTTTGGAAAGAGGCGGAGTGAAAGAGCTGAGAGCTTCAGTCTGAGAGACTTGACAATCTGGAGTGATTTCATCCTCTGGAACATGTGACAGAGTGACCCTTACACACAGTATGATAAAAAGAGGCCAAGAAAGCAAGCAGAGGAATTTAAAATCCAAAACGTTCACCCCCATCATCAAAAAAGTCTAAATTAAACATCAAATCCATAAATTCATGACCCAGGATTAATTGGTTATTATGTAAACATGTAGATGTTTTTCTTCTAAAAGCAGTTTGAACACAGATTAGTTTGCTTTTTGAGTTACAGTAACACAGTCCGGATTCAGAGAGCTCATTTTCAGTGGTTTCAACATTTCCATCGATTCATCATCATTAACAGGAAACAATCTAATAACTAATTACTTAGAAAGAAACATCAGACTGAAACTGAAAGTAAAAACACAACTTATCAGGGTCAACAGGCTGCAGCGAGCACCAAACATGTTCTCCTTTCCTAGAACCAGAACGAAAATATGACCTACACACCCAGCTATGTCCATATTTGTCACTGGTTTGGGTCTAAACAGGTTTTTTAAGGGGAAAAATGAATATTTTTAAAAAGGTTTTACTACATTTTTGTGGTAAATAAGTTCTAAACTTGATACATTTTCTTTTGTAAACATCTCATTCCTGTACGTGACTTTATTCTCTAAATCATGAGAATGTTTAAGTAATTCTTTATACTAATAATTAAATATCAGGAGTAGAATATAAAAGCAGTGATTACATATGTAGACGACCTTCGATCTGTCTACTTTTAAATCACCGCTTAAATCCCATCTGTTTCGGATCGCCTTTAACCTCCAATTTATTTCGATATTTTATTTCTGTTTCTGCATTTTAATTTTGCTTTTCTTATTTTATTACTTATTAACTTATATTAACTTATATTTTCTAACATTAATGTTCAATAGGTTTACGTGCTTTAATGTTATACTGTTTTATTTGTTTTGGTAAAGCGACTTTGAGGTCCCAAAAAGCGGAATATAAATAAAATGTATTATTATTAAATATTAGGAGTATAATATAAAGGCAGTGATTACATTCGTAGAGGATTATAAACTTCTATAATCTGAAAAAAGCAACTAAAGCAGTGATTCTCAATAATTTTCTGTTAAGCCCCCCCTAGGAGATAGAAAACATTTTGCGCCCCCCCCCCCGCACACGCACTCACCCCCCCCCCACATGACAAAATGGGATAAATTATTTTTACACACCCACTGTAGTATGATTTGTCTATAAATTTGTTATAAGTACAGCCCCCCCCCCCCCCCCCCCCCCCCCCCCCCCCCCCCCCCCCCCCCCCCCCCCCCCCCCCCCCCCCCCCCCCCCCCCCCCCCCCCCCCCCCCCCCCCCCCCCCATTTCTGAACTGACTGGCATTTGATACTGAAAATGAAATTAAATAAAATCAATAAATAATAATAAATTTAAATTCATCAGCAACATTCACAATATATTAACACTTTAACCTACAAAACAAAAATGAATACAACAATTTGTGCTGTTTTTTTTTTTTTTTTTTTTTCCTTTTTAAGAAGTCAGAACTGATGTCTCCAACACGTCCGTTTTGCAGCGCACAGCTTTTCTGAATTAGCTTTCATAAAGCGTTATGATTGCTGGTTATACGCATCACGTTTACGATTAAAAAACTCAAGCGTCTTATCAGCGTGATTGGGGTGTAATGTCTTTAAGTGACGCCTTCATGTATTTGGCTGCACGCTGTCCGCTGCCAACATTTAAAGACACAGCAGACACACCGTGTTTCTTCGTCTCCACCTTCGTTACAGTGAAGTTACAGTTACAGTGAAGCCAGGCGTTACATACGCTTTGACATTTAGTTTTCGGTTGACTTTTGTTGGTCTCATTATCTTCGTCTCTCTCCACCTTTCTCTCCTCATCCCTGTTAAATATTTCTCCATGTTGTCTCTTGAGGGTTTATTCAGTACACTTAATATCACTTGCTCTGTGATTTCTTGTTTTGGGCCCTCCCCACTATTCTCACTATTGGAGAAGCACTGAACTAAAGTGAAGTTAATCTGAGCTTTATATTTGTTAGATTATATTACAAAGCGTTTTTTACAAGCTTTATCCAAGTTTACCGACAACCTAATGGTAAAAGAGGACACTTAATGGTTACTGCTATGATTTATAATCAGTAATAATTTGTCAAAACTATGAAAATGCAGGATTTAAAGACATTTTTAAAAGCCATGTGAATTAAAATCATGTTGATCCCAATCTAATGTGTGAAAATGCTATCAGTCTGAAATCAAACAGAGAATCGGTTCCGTCGGGATCAGTGGGGTGCTCATGAACAGGAGTGAGAACATGATCACAGAATCAGAGTCAGAAAACCAAACAGCAGAAACGAAGTCCATTCATTCATTTATTATCTTCCGCTTTATCCTATATTAGGGTCATGGGGAGGGGGGGGGGGGTTCCCCATGCCCATCCAGGGGAGAACATTTCAGGCCCTGGACAGATAGACCCAGAACAGGACGCCAATCCATCGCTGGGCACACACTCACTCACACATACACACTCTATAAGGGGCATTTTGGAACACTTAATTGACTTAATCCATGTTATTGGACTGTGGGGGGAAACCAGAGAACCTGGAGGAACCCCACGCGGACATGGGGAGAACATGGAAACTCCACCCAGACCGGGAATCCCTAGCAATGAGAGGCGAATGTGCTAACCACTAAGCCACCGTGCCGCCTACCTAAGTCCAGTTCAAAATATTCATTCATTCATTCATTATCTTCCGCTTTATCCTATATTAGGGTCGTGGTGGGGTTCCCCATGCCCATCCAGGGGAGAACGTTTCGGGCGCTGGGCAGATACACCCAGGACAGAGCGCCAATCTATCGCTGGGCACACACTCACTCACAGAGAAATGAACACATACACACTATATATGGGGCAATTTGGAGAACTCAATTGACTTGATTCATGTTTTTAGACTGTGGAAGGAAACTGGAGAACCCGGAGGACACGGGGAGAACATGGAAATTCCACCCAGATGGTGATTTGAACCAGGAATCCCTAGCGCTGAGAGGAGAACATGCTAACCACTAAAAAATAAATAAAATGGAGAACGGCCATGTAAATGTGTGGAAGCGATACTGCAGCTCTGATCTAAGCGCCCTGTTTACCTCACTTAGGACACTCTGAGTCACAGTTCGAACCCACGGCAGCAGCTGACATTCTTTACTGATGACTTCACAGTTCGAATGTCCAACACACATCTGCATGATGATCTACATCCATTATAACTCGACAAATAACGTTCCGCCGCCAGTTATTTTAACAGCTTGGAGTATTTTGCGATCATTAAACGTCAGCACTTAATCTGACATCCAACTAAAGACCTCACTGATTTAAAAAAGAAACAAACAGAAACAATACCTATTTATAGATGTTAATCAGGGTTTCTGTCTGTAATCGGGTCGTATGCTCAGAGTTTCATCATTAATATGTTTTCACACAAGCCCTTAAAGACTGACTATGTTTATCGATTTTTATAGTTTTTAACTAATTTAACCTAAAAATAAATATGATAAGTGATAACAGTCGCTTTTGTGGGGAATTTGCTGAATCAAGAAAAGGATTTAAGATGAACCTGCATTCCACAACAATAAAAATAAATTAGGTGGCACGGTGTCTTAGTGGTTAGCATGTTCTTCTCTCAGCGCTAGGAATTCCTGGTTAGAATCCCAATCAGGGTGGAGTTTCCATGTTCTCCCCATGTCCGCGTGGGTTTCCTCCGGGTTCTCCGGTTTCCTCCCACAGTCCAAAAACATGGATCAATTGAATTCTCCAAATTGCCCCATATGGAGTGTGTTTGTGTGAGTGAGTGTGTGCCCAGTGATAGATTGGCGACTCTAGTAGAGGATAAAGCGGAAGATAAAGGATAGATGGATAAAAACTAACAAAATAAATCTCATGGCATTTATCGTGTGTCTTATGTCACTGTAGTGCTCGAACATTGGCGCAAAAACAAAGGAACCAAATAAAAGATTCAGAAGTGGTTAGGGTAATTATGAGAAGTTCCTAAATGTTTAACAAATTCAGATCTGCGTACTCGTTCATCACTCACTACAAAGAAATCCATAGAACCAACAGCCAAAAAACATTTCAGCCATTAAACATCAGGCGTTGTGCAGAACAGTGTGTCATTCTAATTGCTGGGTACACACTCACCTCTCTCACACACACACACTATAGCAGCAATTTAGAGCAGCCAATTCACCTTAAATCCCTGTTTTTGGACTGTGGGAGGAAACCGCTGAACCCGAATCCCGAGCACTGATGTGAGCATGTTAACCTCTACGCCCCTATGCCACCCTTACTAATGGAAGTTAATATGATAAATGAGAAGTGTGCTGCATCATTGGAGAAGCATTCAGTTTATAATAAAAAAATCGTGAGAAAGTTAGTATGAAACCGGATTACAACAAAAGATTAAAGGCAACAACCAAATCTGATTTAGTTTAAAGTTTTTACATCGACTTTTCTGGCTTTCCATCAAACACAGTTTCATAAAAATGAGCTGGATCTTTGTGATGTCATTACTTTTTCTGTCACATCAACAAACCAGTGATTCACAAATGATTATGGCTCCATAAAAAGAAATCCTTAATATTTATGTGCATGAGGCAGGGTGTCTGTGACTGTGTTGGGTCAGAGGTTACAGTGGTGGGTCATCAGTCTGTAGGTTAAACTCATAATCCACCCAAAATCAGTCACTGTAGGCCCTTGAGTGAGGCCCTTTACCCTCATTGCTCCAGGGGCGTTGTATAATGGTTGACTCTCTGCTCTGGGAACAAACCTCTACACATTTACATAAGTGGGTGCAGACAGTGTGAGGAACTGTGTACTTTTACCATCCCATAATAAGATACCATATTTATAAATGAACTGCTGCTGGATCAATAACAAACAATCCGGTTCTCTTACCTTATCAGAATAGGGTTCTGCGGTGAGATCGATGCCTTCAGAACCCAGTCTCTCCTCCAACAGCATCTCCAAATCAGGCATTTTGGCGTGAGAGATTTTCCTGCCAGATGCCATCTTTACCCCTTGGATCTGGGGGCAGGCTGACTCGGGCAGATCAGAAAGCCATGGTGGCGCTGTGCTTGGAGAACTATCCTGATCATCCGGGGACACCGGGGTGGTAGGAGCTGCTTCAGAGGGGCTGGCATGCCGGCTTATGGGTCGAGGAGGCAGGGATGGGGTGCTCGGGTTTGAAGACGTAGAGACTGAAGGTGGGTTCTGTGAACCGTTTATCAGACGCTCCTTCGTCTTTTTTGGAACAGGTGGTGGAACCGGCGGCTTTTTGGGGTGTGTGCGCGGAGTCGGGCTGGTAGGGGCAGAGACGGTTTTGGCTTCCAGAGCATGACCTGAGGACTTAAGGAGCAAGTTAGTGGGAACAGCAGGTCTTCCCTTCTGAGTCGCCCCGTGTTCTGGCTTCGAGTCAGACTGGTTGCGCTGGAGGTCTGGAGGACAGACTTTCTTTGTGTTCGCCTTTCCTTGAGCTCTTTGTTGAGCATCTCCCTCAAACCACTTCTGCTGAGACTGCAGATCCCCGAGAGAGTGAGAGCGCTTTAAAGGGCTTTGAGTCTCTGAAGGTTCATCCAGCTCCTCACAGCTGCGACTGGCTGGCATTCGGCACCGTGGACTCTTCCTTAGCCCCAGTGAACGCAAGCTAAATCTCTTAATGGGTCGTGAAAGAAAGTGCTTGGAAACGTTGTGATCTTTCTTTGTCTGCAGGTCTTCAGGGCAGTGGCTCATGGGAAGCGCAGAGAAATCCAGTGTCTGTATCTGAGCTGGTTCATAACCAGAGGAGCGTCGACTGGAGCGCAATCCTTTACGGGGTTTACCTGCAACACAGGAGCTGCACAGTCACGACTTTCCATCTAACTCCACTGGAACTTACTGTACTGCATACTGAAGATAAGGAAACAACACCGAATGCCCTACATACAAAATCTAACTCAGAAACTACACACAGTGGAGAAAATTGCATGATGTAGCGAAAGCAATTTAATAAAATGTTAAAAACTGTGGTTCGTTTTTGTGGGAACCCATCGAAACAGTGACCTGGGGCAGACGTAGGCTTGTGGTTAAGGAACCAACCTTATCATCACCAGTCATCTGCGGGACTGAGATCAAAATATCAGCTACAATTATCATGATTGAATTTCCCATTTCGATTCCAGCTGCTGTTCAGTCTCCATTTGCACCATATACATTTTAAAACTTCTTACTTTTAGACATTAACTTTTTAAATGTCTTTACAATATGAGCATGCAGAAGAAAGTGATGCTGTAAAGGTTTCAGAAGCCAGAAGTCATTACGAGGCAAGAAGTGTGAAATGTGTTCAATCAAAGAAAGAGATTAAAGATGAACAACAAAGAATAATAAAATCCAAATGCATGGCATGAAACGCACAATGTGTCAGAGTGAAAGAAACATTCAGAGCCCTCTGAGGAACTATGATGGTTCCTTCAGGTGGAACTGATCAGCAGATACATCACAGGTCACCACGGCGAGTAAATATAACAGAAATGAAGAAAGCATCGATACATGAAGCAAAAGAAATTAGAAATAAAGATTAAGTTTATTAAAGGTCAGGAATTTGACTGTTTACTTTCCACGCTGGTTAAATGTATGATTTCAACATACCATAATATTTATATTTACCATGGCACTAAAATACAGATCTATGCTGCAGATCAATCATCTTTATAAGATGTATAGTATAATATAACATATATCTTTTATAAACAGTCCTTTTGAATCGATATATACAGAATAAAAATCGTAAGATTTTTATTATTAATATCTTAATAATTTTGGCACAAATGCCACCGTTTTGGCACACCTCTCCACTGAAAGATCCTACCTGTACATTCAGGAACCGTTTAATTCTGGTAATGAAATATCATCCAGATCTCAAATCTCCTCAACCAAACGCTCATTTAAACATCCTCACTTGTTTTTAAAAGTGTGATCTAAATTTCCACTCGCAGACAAAGTGTGTAGAATCTATTGGCAACTAGCGTTGAGGTTCTAGAAGCCAGCTGAATACCACTTAACGCTGATCTATACAGAACTGCTTTATGTACAGAAGGGACTGATGCAGATACTGTAGAACCACTGAAGCATCCTAGAAGGCAAGCAATGTCCCAAAGAGATATAAATAATTTTTTATAAACCAATAAAAACACTATAAAATGTAGCTAAAGGTGAAAATACTCAACTAAAGACAATTCTGAACAATCACATTACTTTCATATACTGTTAGACCATCCAGAAAAGTCTTAATGCAGCAACCAATCAGGAAAAAGAAACAAACTACCGTCCAGATGTAAAGATGAATAAAAGGTCTGCATCTCTGAAGATGCACCAATTTAAATTAGTTTCCGCATTTTACATTAGCCTTAAAAGGCAATATACAGAACCATATGAGAACCATAGTACAAGGACACATGAATGAAGGTATCTAAGATTTCTTGTGGTTTCGTAGATTTATTACAAAATACTGCCTATTGCAGCATTAAACCAAAGCGACAGATTAAATCTCAATAATGTTCAATCAGACGCTACACACCATCAATTATCAGTTCAAATAAAACAGAAATTATTAAAACGGGCATCCTTCATCATTATGTACAGCTTTTAGATGATTTTTTTCGACAATGGCGGCATCACCGCCACTCCCTCATCATTTAAGGAGAGGTACAAACTTCCCATCAGACATCCACCAGATGTCTGAAAGCTTCTGCACACTTAATTTTTTTTTTTGGGTGTTCTAGTTTGTTCTATACACTTTTTTACTTTTTTTATTTACATACTAGTTTAATTATGACCGTATAAACACCCCCCCCACACACACACATTTGCTCAGAAAAGCAGGGTTCTGCTGTGTTTCTGTAGAGTCTCAGACTCCCGTGTGTCCAGTCTGTTTAGTCCTGTACTACCCTGCCGGCTGTTTCACTAAGTGTGCAGAAAAGCAGAGACAGGAATGAAGCTGAAAGAGATGAAGAGTGGAGCCTTTGAGATGGACAGTTGTGAAGAAGAAGAGGATGATGATGAAGGCAGAACAGACAGACAGCATGCTGCTCGATCCCGAGGCGCTGGCGGAGTCTCATTGGCTGCTAGCATGCGTGGGCGGGAAAGAGATGCTGTCTACAGATGACAGGAGAAAGGCAGGGCGAGGCTATAGTTAAGCTGGAGATGGGATTTTGATGAAGGTGCTAAACTAGCGCCTGGTTACCGTTCTCTAGGTTTTCGTTGCTTTCATAGCAACCAGAGTCCCGTGGGGAGTTGGCGGCCAAGCCACGCCCATCACAGAGAAGCTTCTCCTGGGATCCGGAGAGAGCAGTGCGCTCAGGGTCACTGCTGCCTGTACACAAGCACACACAAACACACACATTTCTCATCATAATGAGCAAGTTTTCCTCATTAAACATCGAGATCAAGACATTTGTTAAGAGAAAGTTTGGAGAACACTCACAAACACCTTGGCAAAACCAATGGTAACCAAATTAACCGCTTGGATTAAAATGTACAAATGTGAAGTTAGGACACGCCCTCTTTTGCGCCATTATTTATTTCCTCCACTTATAGTATAGATAGACTTTTTAGTTTGTAAAAGACTTTAGACTGTAGTCCATCTGTGTTTCTTGTTTTTGTTAGTCCCCTGTTGGTTCTCTGTTCTCTATTGGTCAGGACCATCACAGAACAGGTATCATTTGGGTGGAGGATTGTTTATTGTCAGTTCTGCAGTGACATTGATGCAGTGAGGGGGTTTTTAGGGCAGCAGTGCTGCTGTAGTTTCATTTAAAACCCAGCACTATGCCTCAGTGGCGCTGCTGGGATAGGACTAATGCATCAACCAAATAAGACCTGCTGAGTTTTTAAGTTTTATTTTCTTTTCTAAAACCTGGAAGACTGAATGTTCATGTAACTTAGGATTAATCATTAAACCTTAACCAGCACTCTGAGGCTGAGTAAGCAGGAGGTGCGTGATGTTTGTGTGGACTCACTGTCGTACTCCTGCAGCAGCTCCACCGCCGTGAGCAGAACCGCTCTGTGCTGAGGATCTCGGATGTTCAGCTCATCCAAATCCTCCTCCTCCAGCAGCTTAAATGTGTCGAGGTCCTCATAGCCATTAAACAGAAACGTTGGCATATGTTCCTGAAACACACACACACCTCTTAAACACCTCATTCTTAACCCCACACTGCAGCAGAACCCGTTTAAAACAAGCTCGGCGAGAGCAACTCCACCACCACATGTTTTTCTTTCTTGAAACCCGTAGCCGCGCCACACATGCCGTTTCACCGAAATAAAGTCAACCCATAAAACACGCAGTTGAAAATCAAACAGAGCCAATCATACGTGCTGGATGATTTTTCCGTTGTATTTTCTTTGTGGTAATGTTCGGCTGTTCTCAGTAACAGTATACGCACTCTCCCCTCAGAATAGATCTCCCACCCTCACATCTCCACCACACACAAAGGGTGGAGTGCCAGTCTTAAGCTGTAATAACATGAGGTTCTATGTGAGGTTGAACTTGACCTTCACTAATGTGGGAAGAAAACACTGAGCCTCAGTCTCTCATCAGAAGCTTCCAATCTCTCCATCACACCATGTTCACTTTCGCTCTGTCATTACAGCTTCAGATAAAACCAGACTCAACACATAGTGATGGATAGGTTTTCCTCCTGTGTGTGTGTGTTACCTTCAGGTTTATTCTCTCCAGCAGTTCTTCTACAGTGCTGGGTTTTGGAGTTCGCCCTTTTCTCTTCCTCCTGATTGGGCGTTTCGGTTTCTGCTCCTCCTCAGCCAGGACATCGACGTAGATGAACTTAAAGGTTCCCACTTTGTTGTTAAGCAAACCCATCCACGTGCCCATGGGTGGCTTGCTGATGATATCGATCACATCTCCTCTCTGATCAGAGAGAAAAAAAAAAGATTTATTTCTTTTCCCAAGTCCTTTATTGTACTTAGGGCTGCTGTAACCTTTCCCAGCAAGAAAGAGATGCAAAAGAAAGAGATGCAAAACACCCTGGGTGGCATAACACCCCCCCCCCCATCAGCCACAGCAAACCATATATACAGTCATGGCCAATAGTTATGAGAATGACACAAATATTATATTTTCACATGATCTGCTGCCCTCTGTTTTTTTGTGTTTGTCAGATGTTTTTATCACATACAGAAATATAATTGCAATCATATTATGAGTAACAAAAGCTTTTATTGACAGTCAGAATGAGTTAATGCAGCAAGTCAATATTTGCAGTGTTGACCATTCTTCTTCAGAACCTCTGCAATTCTCCCTGGCATGCTCTTAATCAACTTCTGGACCAAATGCTGACTGATAGCAGTCCATTCTTGCACAATCAATGCTTGCATTTTGGCAGAATGTGTAGGTTTTTGTTAGTCCACCTGTCTCTTGATGATTGACCACAAGTTCTCAATGGGATTAAGATCTGCGGAGTTTCCAGACCATGGACCCAAATTCTCTATGTTTTGTTCCCTGAGCCATGTAGTTATCACCTTTGCTTTATGGCAAGATGCTCCATCATGCTGGAAAAGGCATTGTTGATCACCAAACTGCTCTTGGTTGGTTGGGAGAAGTTGCTCTCGGAGGACATTCTGGTTCCATTCTTTATTCATGGCTGTGTTTTTAGACAAGACTGTGAGAGGGCCAATTCCCTTGGCTGAGAAGCATCCCCCCACATGAATGGTTTCAGGATGCGTAACAGTTGGCATGAGACAAGACTGGTGGTAGCGCTCAGACTGGTGGTAAGCGGTTTTCCAGATGTCCCAAACAATCGGAAAGGGGATTCATCAGAGAAAATGACTTTACCCCAGTCTTCAGCAGTTCACTCCCTGTACCTTTTGTAGAATATCAGTCTGTCCCTGATGTTTATTCTGGAGAGAAGTGGCTGCTTTGCTGCCCTCCTTGAGACCAGGCCTTGCTCCAAGAGTCTCCGTCTCACAGTGCGTGCAGATGCACTCACACCTGCCTGCTGCCATTCCTGAGCAAGCTCTGCACTGCTGGTAGCCGGATCCCGCAGCTGAAACACTTTTATGAGACAGTCCTGGCGTTTGCTGGTCTTTCTTGGGCGCCCTGAAGCCTGGCAACAATGGAACCTCTCTCCTTGAAGTTCTTGATAATGCGATAGATTGTTGACTGAGGTACAATCTTTCCAGCTGAGATACTCTTCCGTTAGGCCATTTTTGTGCAGTGCAATGATGACTGCACATGTTTCTTTAGACATAACCTTGGTTAACAGAAGAGAAACAATGATGCCAAGCACCAGCCTCCTTTTAAAGTTTCCAGTGGTGTCATTCTTACTTAATCATGACAGATTGATCTCCAGCCCTCTCCTCATTAACACCCACACCTGTGTTAATGGAGCATGATGTTAGCTGGTCCTTTTAAGGCAGGGCTGCAATGAAGTTGAAATGTGTTTTGAGGATAAAGTTCATTTTCTAGGCAAATATTGACTTTGCAATTAATTGCTGTTAAGCTGATCACTCTTTTATAACATTCGGAAGTATATGCAAATTGCCATTATAAAAACCAAAGCAGTTGGCTTTGTAAAAATTAATATTTGTATCATTCTCAAAACTTTTGGCCATGACTGTACAACAGAAGGCAGGAGAGTATCACTCAAACTGCTCAATACCAACCCACAGTGGTCGCTATAGTAGCTGCAGTTCAGAAAAAAATTTTTTCCACAGAATGAAATACTAAGATAATTATGGTTTTAAGGTCATACAGTCAATACACATAAATAATCAGGTTTTTATTAATCTACACACTTTAGTGGGGTCACCGGTCTGGCTGGTGGTTCTGCAGAGACCGCTGTAAACACACTGCACTTACACATAAGAATTGCACATCACTGTGTGTGTGTGTGTGTGTGTGTGTGTGTGTGTGTACCTTAAGTTTGAGTGAGTCAGTGTCGTAAGGACTGGGTGTAAAATCTGTGTGCACTCGAGCCCTCCCACAGAAAGGCCCTCTGTAGGGAGGCTCTTCATCATCTCCATCCTCAGATTTGACACTTTCCCGATTACTGGTAGAGGAGTCTGTAGTGCTCACGGTTTGACCACCTGGAGAAAAAAAAAACAAGGAACAAGACGCTTTGAGTTAAAACTACAAACAAGCGACCACAGGAGCAGTTTCGATTTCAGCAAATATGGAAACCGATGAGATCATATCACGAAGAACAGTCTTGAACTGCTAACCTTGTGTTATATTCATACAGCTGTGCCATGTTTATTGTTATGATTACCAACCCATATGTTGCAGTTAATTATATACGTGAACCAGACTGCCATCTTATGCAATCATCTGATTTATATAAGACAGAACGTTATGTTAAAGCTCTGATCACTATTATAAAATTTGTAGAACATTACGTCAGCTAACCAAACCCCATGGCGGCCTCAATGTTGAACGACAGTGCCCTCTATAGTCAAACATCCTTCATAACCAGCTTCTCTGGCCGGACACAGAGAAGAGCCTTATGATGTCTGGTCTCATCAAATTGATACAGTGCCTTGCAAAAGTATTCACACCCTTGGATTTTTCCCTATTTTACTACATTACAACCTGTATGTATTTTTTTTCAATCTGAATTGAATGTGATGCATCTGCACATAATAGTTTACGTTTTAAAAGTGAAATGAGAAAAAAATATATGTATATAAAATATGAAAATAAAAAACTGCAAATTGGCATGTGCATATGTATTCACCCCCTGTGTTATGAAGCCCCTAAAAAGTTCTGGTGCAACCATTATTACCTTCAGAAGTCACATGATTAGTGAAATGAAGGCCACCTGTGTGCAATCTAAGTGTCACGTGATCTGTCAGTATATACACACCTTTTCTGAAAGGCCCCAGAGGCTGCAACACCATTAAGCTAACCAAACAACACCATGAAGACCAAGGAGCTCTCCAAGCAAGTCAGGGATAAAGTTGTAGAGGAGTATAAGTCAGGGTTGGGTTATAAAAAAAATATCCAAATCTCTGATGATCCCCCAGAGCACCATCAAATCATTATCATCAAATGGAAAGAATATGGTACCACAACAAACCTGCCAAGAGAGGGCCGCCCACCAAAACTCTCAGCCTGGTCAAGGAGGGCATTTATCAGAGAGGCAGCACAGAGACAAAAGGTAACCCTAAAGGAGCTGCAGAGTTCCCAAGCAGAGACTGGAGTATCTGTCCATATGACCACAAAAAGCCGTACACTCCATAGAGCTGGGCTTTATGGAAGATTGGCCAAAAAAAAAACCTTTACTTACAGGCAAAAATAGCAAGGCTCGTTTCGAGTTTGCAAAAAGGCATGTGGGAGACTCCCAAACTGTATGGAGGAAGGTACTGTGGTCAGATGAGACCAAAATTGAACTTTTTGGCTGCCAAGGAAAACGCTATGTCTGGCGCAAACCCAACACATCTCATCACCCCAAGAACACCATCCCCACAGTGAAACATGGTGGTGGAAGCATCATGCTGTGGGGATGATTCTCAGAAGCAGGGACTGGAAAACTGGTCAGAGTCGAGGGGAAGATGGATGGTGCTAAATACAGGGATATTCTTGAGCAAAACCTGTTTACGTCTGTCAGTGATCTGAGACTAGGGCGGAGATTTACCTTCCAACAGGACAATGACCCAAAGCATACTGTTAAAGCAACACTTGAGTGGTTTAAGAGGAAACGTGTAAACATATTGGAATGGCCTAGTCAAAGCCCAGATCTTAATCCAATTGAGAATCTGTGGTCAGACTTGAAGATTGCTGTTCACCAACGGAAACCATCTAACATGAAGGAGCTGGAGCAGTTTTGCCATGAGGAATGGGCAAAAATTCCAGTGGCAAGATGTGGCAAGCTCATAGAGACATATCCAAAGCAACTTGCAGCTGTAATTGCTGCAAAAGGTGGCTCTACAAAGTACTGACTTACGGGGGTGAATAGTTATGCACACTAATGTTTTCAGTTATTTTGTCCTATTTGTTGTTTGCTTTACAATAAAAAAAATGTTAAATGTTGAAAGTTGTAGGCATGGTCTGTAAATTAAATGATGCAGATCCTCAAATATTCCCTTTGAATTCCAGGTTGTGAGGTAACAAAATGTAAAAAATGTAAAGTGGGGTGAATACTTTCGCAAGGCACTGTACATTAGCACACTTACTCATGGAGCTCTGTCCACTGAGGGAGCTGCGGAGACTCTCCACAGAACCTCCTGCTTTCAGTTTGGGCTTCTCCAAAGAATCTGTATCTGGCTGAGGAGACTGAGGAGAGCTGGGAACACCGTCTGGACTACACTGTAAAAGAGATGAAGCGTTAGCAGGAACTGTGAGTGCCTCTTAGACTGACCTCTGCATCCAATCAGATCAAACACAAGAGTCTGCAGAGCCTGAGTTTTGAGAAGTATCTAGTGGGCCACTAGGTGGCAGCACTGCAGGAAATAATCACACAAAGACACAGGTGTCTAAAAAAGCAACAAGGTAGGAGAGGCCACTGGATGTAAACTTGTGACTCAGGGTCTGTGTTTACTTTAAAAACCAAACTAGATGACAAAGTTTTTTTTTAATTTTTTTAAATTCAGTAATAACATTCTTATTAACGCTAAACAGTCCATGTTAAGTAAAGTGTTCTGATACCTGTTCTGCTGGAGAACCGCTGTATTTCTTGGATATTCTTTTCCTCATCGTCTCCTTCACTGATTTCACTTTTCGTCCCAGAGAGATCCGGGAGGTGGAGGGAGATTTGATCACGTCCCTGTACAGAGCCTCTTGTTCTTTATTCTGCTAAGAGTTTTAAAGATGTAGAGGAGAACATGTTTAATGACGCTGTAGATTATCCTCCATGTGAAAATAAAGGGTACCGTGTTTGTTCTCACATTGGGATCCGCGGCTGTGCTGACCACATGGAGAGATCGGTTGGACAAGTCAAACCCTCCAAAGCTGCATGTTCTCTGCAAGAATTAAAAATACATGAGGAACAGCGCAGAGGCATTCATCCAGGGGTCGGACGACACAGAGTTTAATCCCATGGACTTTAATAACCTGATTATTAGATTGAGATGGATTTAAACGGGGCATAGAGCATCTCTTACGTTTTTCCCCGGATGGGCATGGGGAACCCACTTGTGACCCTAGTCCCCCAGTATAGGATTAAGATGAGATGAGTTTTGTGGGTCAATATGAAGGTTAAAATGCCCAAATAAGGCAAAGCAGCAAAAACATATTACATTTATAAGAGTTTTAATGACATCTCGTTATAAGTTGGTTCCCATTTCCCAGGACCTCAACTAGGACCTGTCCCGCCCCCCCCCAGTGAGCGCTGGAATAAACTTCCAACACTTACCACGACTCAAAAGTGAGTGATATTCATTTCAAATCAGATTACAGTATCCATGGTAACAACCCTGTGACGGCCCAGGAAACGAACCAGAGATTCATGCTCAACTTCACAGCAGCGGCTGAACATCATGACAATGACCGAGTGAACAACGAATCACTCCATTAACTTAAAACAAAGCAGCATACGAAAACCACGGAACATTTTACGTTAAATTAATAACACGATTTTAAAAATTTTAAATAGTGAAAATCATTCTACTTTGACTAAAGGATGATTTAAATCTGAGCATCGTAATGACAGACAGTTGATCATGCGTATTCAAAAACCAAAGTGGTTCTGTATTTAAGAAGAACATGGAATATAGAAAAATAAAACGACACTGGATGGAACCGATGCAAAAAAAAAAGGGGTGTGATGAGCAGCGTGAAGGTCGATGGGAGTAGCTTGATTTCATATTCATGCGCGTGATGGACACGGTACGCCACGGATCCAACGCTGCAGAGCTACAGGATGAACTGCAGGAACGCGGGGGAGTCATGTTTTGAGGTACGAGCTCTATAATAAAATTCTGCCTATAGTGTTTACACACAGGGGAGTGTGTCCTCCACATTTAACCCATCTGTGCAGTGATACACACAAACACACACTGAGTGAAGTGAGCATACATGCTTGAAATGGGGGGTAGCCCTGTATACGGCACCCGGAACTAGCTTTGTGACCTGAAGGTCCCTAGTTCAATTCCCGGTTACACCAAGTACTATGGCTAAAGTGCACTTGAGCAAGGCCCCAACCCCAATTACTTTCTGGGTGCCATGTACAAAGCTGCCCACTGTTCCGTGCATGTGTGTTCACTTCACTAAGTGTGTATTTAACTGAATAATGTGGATTAAATGTGGACAACACAGGCAATAAATAACAAGCCACTATGTCAACACTTCCTTCTTTAGGGACCTGTAGTCCCTGAAGAGCCCCAGAAGGTCTGTAGTTCCAGCAAAACCTTCATAAAACATGAAAACATGTTCGCAGGCTGGTTGGTATTTAAACACCATCTAAATGTTAATTTAGATAATAGTACTAAAGTCAAACAGATGACATCATGTCTTTGATTATAAACAGAGTTCTACTCTACTCCCTCTCCAGTTCATCCAGTAGCCCATCAGCACCATGCTCCACAGGTCCGGGGGCCCAGTGACCCCCGTCACTCACAGACTTCTGTTGGATTCGCAGCAGGACGCGCCGGGTGCAGCGGTCCACGCTGGATGCCCACTTTCTTTCCGAATCCCTCTCATCCTCCAAGAGACGAAGTTTCTCAGCTTTGCGGTTCCAGTGATTATAAAGGCTGCGTTCCACGACGTAGGTGATGTTCAGCTCGCTGACAGCTGTCCTGCCCCGGAGGCGTCTCGGGGGGCAAAGCCACGTTCCCACAGTGGCTTTGGCTCTCTCTCGACCTAGCTCGCGCACACGGGGCGAGCTAGGCAGCAGGAGAGGAGGAGAGCTGCTGGCTTTTTGGAAGTTGCGTTGGTACAGCAGGTGTTTGGTGGAGTAAGCGTAGTTGGGATCGGGTTTGCTGCGCTGCCACGTGGACAGGGGAGCGCGCTTGATGCCGTCGGCAGGCACCAGCAGCCGCGCGGGACAGGGCCGTATGAGGCTGTAGTGAGTGAACACCGTGTCCATACTCACCCCGTGAGACAGGGAGGCTTTCCTCGTCTGAGCCTCGTCCTCGGTGTTGGGGTTGGCCTGGGGCCGGATCAGAGCGTGCACCTGCGCAGCAGGCTTCACCAGCCTGTGAGTCGGGTTCCAGGCTTCCAGACTACTGGAGGACAGGGATGTACTGAGGCTGTTCCCCTCCCCATCCAGAGAAAGCTGATCCTGAGTCAGCGAAGACAGAGACGAGTCCACCGTGCAGCGAGAGCTCTTATTGATGTCTGCGTACAACGCTGTGGTGTCCTCACAAGTGGGTGATGCGTCCAGACTCAGAGTGTCTACAACACAAGAATGCACGTCAGGTCTGTTGTGGACTTATGACATCATCAAAAATGTATAAAGATTCAGCTCAGATTTATAAAATAATGTTTAAATGCAACGCAAACCTTCAGAACCGTGTCTTTTAGCATCGTCTACTTTAATAAGTTTCTTGCGGACGCGGCGAGTCGAGTTCACCAGTTTGTGAAGCCTCTTGAATTTTACAGAGTCTTCCTGCTCGTCATCAGACTGCTCACGAGACTGCAGAGAGAGAGAGACAGAGAGAGAGAGACAGAGAGAGGATGTTTTCAGATGATCTTTTCAGTATTAAATATATTAATATTTTATATGCATGTTCTCCAACAGTTTAAAGATGTTAATCTGTCTGATAAACACTTTATTCTGATAAACTGCAGACAGGATGATAACAGGATTAAATCAAGGCTGTTAGTTTTAAAGACATTGGGTTTAAAAAGGCTCACAGACCGAATTATAAAACAATGTTTTAACACGACGGTTGAAGACGCATCTGAAGCATTGAGTTTCTGTAACAAACCCACCATGTTGGAGGAGGAGGAATGAAGTATAATCTCAAACACCCTGTTTACTATAATGCATTTCAGAAATGGACATGAAACAGACAGACGGATTGCTAAAAAGCACAGACAGATGGAGACAGACAAAGTGTGAAAGATACAGAAAAGAGACAGAAAGAGAACATACAAAAGACTGTATGTACATGTGTGTGTGTGTGTATATATATATATATATATATATATATATATATATATATATATATATATATATATATATATATATATATATATATATATATATATATATATGCCCAGCGATGGATTGGCGCCCTGTCCTGGGTCTATCTGCCCAGCGCCCGAGATATTCTCCCCTGGATGGGCATGGGGAACCCCACCGCGACCCTAATAGAGGATAAGCGGAAGATAATGAATGAATGAATATATATATATATACACACATACATACACACACACACACACACGGAAAAAGTAAGAGCACATATAAAATGGAGGTTTTAGTTTATTAAACTAAATATAATTAGTTTATTATAACAGACTTATAATTAAACATGGCCCTCAAACATCATTCAGAACACTCAGCCTAAACCAGATGAATGAATGAAGCTGCATGGTGCCCTCTGTGAAAGCCAACAAGTTCACCCTGAAGTACCGTATCATTCAGCTAATCGGGTCATCACTGTGATGTCACAGTATAATGTAATAAAGAGCAGCTCCAGACATCAGAACCACAGATCAGCTACAGAACATGAAGTTAAAGAGAACCAATTAGAGGCTTATTTAATCTGACCAATAAAAAATCTCTTACCAGAAGTTTCAACATGACCGAGGCAAACCAGCAAACCCACTCACATGCATGCACTCACTCACTCACTTATTCACTCACTCACGCACTCAGTAAAGAGCACATTCCTACATGTGAACAGATGAGCAGGAAGGCGGGTTTGTGCATCCAAAGCTCTGAGGGGCGTCCCTGATGAGCCTCCATACATTTTTATTACAGTTTGGGGCCGGAATGTGGTTCAGAGAGCAGAGGAAAGGCTGTTCTGAGATCAGCTGCATCCTGGAATCATACAGAGCAGTCTCTGTGTCAGCTGCTCTCTCTGAATTCGATGCTGCAGACGAGCCTGGCTGATTCACCGACAGTGAGGCTGCTCTGAAACACAGTGCTGCCTCTGTGCATCCACAACACTACAGCTGAACTGAGATCAGAAAAGCCGCCGTGCACGCGATTTAACCGTTACAGGACGAGGAGCAAAACATTTCCAATCAAAAACAAAGGAAAAGCCTCTTCAGTCGGCCCATGAGCAGCACATGGCCAAAAGTATGTGGACAACTGATACTAAACCAGCTCAATGAAATTGTAAATAAAATAAAAAACAAAAACGGTATTTTGTAAAAGACCAGTTTAAAACCTCTGCTTCAAGGGAAACAGATTTTTTAAACTTTGATTTTCACAAAAGAATTTAATATTTTTGTGATAATATTAGAGGGCAGCACGGTGGCTTAGTGGTTGGCATGTTCTCCTCTCAGCACTAGGGATTCCTGGTCCGAATCCCAATCTGGGTGGAGTTTCCATTATCTCCCCTTGTCCGCGTGGGTTTCCTCCGGGTTCCCCGGGTTTCCCACAGTCCAAAAACATGGATCAAAGTCAAATTAATTCTCCAAATTCGAGTGTGTCTGTGTGAGTGAGTGTGCAACCAGTGATACATTGGCGCGACCCTAGTAGAGGATAAATCGGAAGATAATTGATGGATGGATGGTGATAATATTAGGCAAATGACCTGGTTGTCATTTTTCAACTACATAATTTTATTCTGCGTTTAAAAAAAATAACATACCTAAGAAACCGTGCATTGGTCATGTGATAGCTGATATATTTTTCTGGTAAAGTAAATTAATGCATAATAATTATGATGGGCTTTTAATAAACATATTTAATAAACCAAACACTGACAGAATGTTGTACTTCACTGCAACCCCCCCCCCCCCTTTTTTTTTTTTTTTTTACAAACTCAAACGCACTATATCAGGCTGGTGATGTCTTATTCTAAGTTTCCAATGCTTTTTAGTTTGAACTAAACTTATTTAATACATGGTTTTAGTAGCAATGTGTTTTTATGCAGTGTTTATTTGAGAAGGATTTTAGTATAAGCCACATGCAGGTCCAGTTCTCAAGGAATTAGTGGATTATGGATATGGTTATATTAAAACCATCAAACACACACACACACTTACAGCAGGTACTTACATTGGAGGTGGAGGAGGGGTTAACTGTGGGACTGGATCCATCGACACAGTCAGCAGTGTCTGAACTGGTGCTCAACTGCCTGCTCCTCTCATACTCCTTAAGCTACGGAGAACAAGAGGTCAGAGAGATACCGACCACCGCCCCATTTAGCCATGCACAGCGTGCGCACACACACACACACACCTCTGTAAAGCTGGCACCTCATTTTAATGAAATCCGAAAACTTCCTTAAGTTACAAGTCCTTCCTTCACACAGGACACATGACTGATCTAAGACCTGAGGTTCATTTAGAAATTGATGATCTAATTAAAATCCACATTTAAATCTACTTAGTTGTGTTTTTGCCGTTGGGAAGCTTACAAAATAAAATATTTGATTGCAAAACTTCTGGCAAATAAAGTGAACATTGTTTTCACTCTGGTTTTGCACATTTCCTAATCTTTCTTCATCAGATATAAAAATTTAAATCATCATGGGGGACAAATTTCACAGAGGTCTACAAACCCACATGTGAACTGTACACTACAGTCGCATTCTTACAAATACATTGCACAGAGTTAAGAACAGTACAGTACACGGTACACAGTAGAGAACCGAACCACACTCATCAGGTCCACAGAGGCTTGGATTCGTTCAAAGTTCAGACACCAAATAAGATCTATGTTGGGAGAAAACCAAACAAAATGGAACAGAGAACCTGAGAACTACAGTTGGCCGTGTGGAGAGAGAAACTGCATGTTCCCGATTTTGTTACTGAAGAAACACCCCAGCATTATTTCAACAACACTAAGTTTGTTTTTTTGTACTTATTTTAGTGCAACTCTGATAACACTGCTGAAGTCTATACGACAGACTTGAGACGGTCCTGTGTTCAGCATGTGTGTGTGTGTGTGTGTGTGCACTATGTAATAGGGGATAAGTTTGTAATGTGCAAAATGTGGAGTAGATCATTGTTAACTAATGGATTAAATGGATTTGAATGAATGAAAATGCTCATGTTATAATAATTTACGAGTTGTAATTTATTTGTAATAAAATGCACAGGAAATCCGTACCTCAGATTTTTACACACCGACTTTACATAATCAATCATTTCCTGTTTACATCATAACCTTGCAGATACACTTCAGATATTATGGGTATCATGGAGAGGGAATAGTGATATAAGTGTGAAATAATGCTGGAGTATTGACTTCAAATCTATAAACCCAGAATGCACATGATGATCTTATCGTATCTGTCAATATCCCCCATTGCGCGACCAATAAAGGATTCTTTTATGTCATCTTAAACACACCGCTAACGAGTGACCCTCTGTTCATGAGAACATCTGTCCACAGGCGAGGCGTTCAGTTAGTACAAGTTAGTCTGGGTGAGTAATGTTAGTGAACAGCAGCAGAGTCAGTGAAGCAGGAAGAGCCTGGAATCAGCTGAGACTCAATGACGTGGAGGTCAGACTTTACCCGAGCCAGCGCTTCCTCCACAGTGATCATCTTCTCCTTCACCATCATCATCAGCTGGATGCGCTCTTCATCACTCATGGTGATTTCACTGGCGACGTAGCCGATGTCCTCTCCTGTCGGTCACAGTGTTGTTAGAACTGGTGAGATAACGGCACTCCTAATAAAAAGTGTGGAACCAGAGAACAACTACCTTTAGAGGTTTGCCGTGTGAGACCCTTCTGTGATTTCCGGAAGTTCTGCCAGAACGATTTGTTCTTTTTCTTATCCCACTTTCCTGTAAGAGAAACATCTTCAAGTCAGTCCATTAAAGGTCAGAGGTGACAACAGGTCAATCTTCCATCATTACAACTGAATTAATATATATAACGAGAGAAAAAAATAGAATTTACATAAAAATAGTTTTTTTTTTTTTTTCTTTCAAAGGTTTTCGTCTGCACTTCACTTCATTTAAAAGACCTGCACTTTAATAATCTGCTGAGCTTGGTCTGGAGTCAAAGGTGATGTGTGATGTGGAATGTTCTCTGATCCTCACCTGAACCATCCTCAGAGATGGACTTGTGCAGAGGAATCCTGAAAAACAGAAGTGGGAAGGAGTGAGTTTTCAGAGACCTTGTATTGATACATGCAACTGTAGTAAAAGAGAAACAGTGTGTTATAAAATATATACATCCATCTTATTTTACACATTATTCTCTCATTTATAAGTTGGTTTGGATGAAAGCATCTGTGCCTAATGTAAATGTTTTTCACATAAAATGTTATTCTTTTTATAGAGACTTAGCCGAACCTTAAACATAAATACCACTACACTAAATCTGAACGTTCCTCTGAAGTGAACCCCTGCAGTTAAAGCATGCAGCACCAGGGGGCAGTGCAGCTCTGCTTCCAGTTGAGACTGCAGGCTCCTGAGGCTCTCAAGGCAGCGTTAAGTCATCAGAGTCAACTGAGGACAGAACTGACTGTTGAAGGATGCTGGGTGAGAGGACAGCTTGTGTTTATACTTCAGGAGCAGACGGGATAGAAAATAAACACGACGTATTTGAGGAGATTTAAGCAAAGAATTACAGAAGCAGAAAAGTGAATTTTCCTCTCTCCATGCCCACTCAGAGGAGAACGTTTCAGGTGCTGGGCTGCTACACCCAAGACAGGGCACCATATCACTGGGCAAACACACACACACACAATATAAAGGCAATTTAGAGCAGCCAATTCACCATGAATCAGTGTTTTTGGACTGTGGAACGAAACCAGAGAACCCGGAGTAACCCAAGCTGGGAGAACATGGAAACTTCACCCAGATTGGGATTCTAACCCGGATCCCCAGAGCTGAGAGGTGAAAGCTCTAACCACTATGCAGCCCTCTCTATGTATTGTTGTATATATTGATATATATATATATATATATATATATATATATATATATATATACATACATACATACATATACATTAAAATCAAACAAAAAAAGCATCTTATTTATTGCAAGTTAATAGAAATTAATCTGTAAACGAAATCCCATCTTCGTCACTGACTGCAGATACAGAATGAACACAGGACTTTGTGCCATGGTCTTGTGGTTTTGAAGTTATTAGAGAACACTCTGTACTTATATAAACAAGATCCATAAACAGTATTAAATATTTATAATAAATCCTCTGTACTCAATAAAACTCAGAAAATCATCTCAAAACAAAGTAGTAATGATGTTTTATTGTGTTCTTATTTATTGTATCATATTTCAAAAAGACGGTTTAAATGCCATCACTAAAGAAGTGCACATGTGTGTGTTTTGTTGGGTTATATGTGTGCATGTGGTTCGGGATGCCATACCCAGATGTCTCCCAAATGTTTGTGCACTCCTCTGGGATTCAGTCAGATAAACCTTCACTACTAAAGCTGCAAAGCTCAAAGTGTCGTTCCGACGTTCTGCGTATCTGTCTGTTTAAAGCATTAATGAGAACCAGCAAAGCTCAGTTCACTATTTTCATGGTTTACTTCACACAAAGACAAACAACACAAACACAGCTGTGAGAGAGGAAGGGGCAGAGCTATGAGGAGAATTTCATGCCAGAGGCAGATGTTTTCATCTTGGCAACATGAGCTTTAGAAGCTGTGCGACAAAACAAACAGGTTCTCATTACTGGGTCTGGTGTCTGCGCTTTCGTTTCAGGAACGTTTCTCAGTTCCGAATTCTACACTGTCTAAAAAAACCCACATTTTCTTTATAACTCTATACTTCCATTATTTGGAGAAGTGAATGTAACTGAGTACAGAACCCTGAGGCATCCCTGTAGAAGTGATATGGAGTAAGGGGATGCCCTGCTCCATCTGTATGCACTGAGCTCAAGATGAAGGAGAAATCAGCAAAGCGCACATCAGGACGACCGGGCTGCACTGATGTTCTCGAGGGAAAGAATCCAGAAACCCAGAGGAATCTCAACCATGCAGATGATCCACGTGTTCACAATTCATTCTGCTGTGTTAATATGATCTCAGGGTCAGTCTGCGTCACAAAGGAGTGTAAGACTCAGAGGAAACAGGCTTTTATGCCAAAAGTAATGGAGACAAGAACCTGGTTTTAGTGTTTGACCTGCAGAAAGCAGAAACAATTATACAGTGGAACCTCTGCATTGACTTCAGATATCACCGAAATTCGTTTTTATTAATATTTTTCTGCAAATATTATGTCCGTTTTGGCGTCAGATTTGAGCAGCATGCTCACGTGACGCGTAAAAAGCTCACTGTTCCTGTTAAGTTTCTTTTCAATTTATGCTTAGGCTCCATCATGAGACCATAATAAGGTTCTTTATCCTGCAGCCCATCAACGAAAAGCAGAAACACGATGGAGCTGAAAAAGGAATCATTAATAAATACAAGAGCGGAATTAAGACCGCTAAAATCGACCGCAATTGCAAAAAGTCTTCGTCCAAAAAAAGTTACATTGTGAAGAAAAAGGAAGCGTGATTAAGAAGGAAACAGACTGAAGATGACGAAACGAAATGAAGATGAC
>JAFMOD010000205.1:3452646-3469017 GCA_019802435.1 Corydoras maculifer
TCATGTACCATAAAAGGAAATACAGATTAATATAAACAGCGAGCTGATTCCGGATGAGCTTTAAACCTATTGCAGTTATAGTCTATAAATTGTATTCTGTAATATGTCCACTAGATGGCATTTTTTGATTGTCTCCTGTTACTCAGCTATCAATGTTCACTTTAAAAACCAGACTAGACCCGTTTATTAATGATTTTGCTTTCAATAAACATTTCTGCATCAAACCTTGTTTTTTTTGTAAGTAGGTGTTTGGAACCGTTTTATAAAAGCAATGATGCACATAAAGTTGTGTATTATTGTGTATAAATCAGGGGAAACTGTACATTGTGTCATACCTAACATCTCAATGATTTATTCACAATAATGCCATCCTCTCGTACCTTATGGTTTTATTATTGGATTGTAAGACAATGAGGTCATTTTGTGATGTACAGTTAAATATGTAATGAATTATAACGTTCACATGTGTTAAAACATACAACTACAGTTTTCTCACCTGGTTCTCAGAACGCTGATGGAGGGAACCGGTGTCTGCGTTCTCCTGAAACACAATGACAACAAGTTCAAAGACTCTGCAATCCACCAGCAAAAAAACATACAGACCAGGGCGCGAAAAACCAGAAAAACATCACAGAAAAAAAAGTTCTGATTCTTATGAGAAACACAACAGCAAGGAAACACCAACTTCGGCAGAACGCCAACACAAACTCAACATTGTGTTTGTTCCAGTTTTGCACATTTAACCAACCAGATCACCTCCTGATGACACAACACCTTTAGTGAATCACAATGTTAAACTGACTCCTGCATTGATCTAATCCAAACTCAGATATATACGATCTGACGGGTCACAGCAGATGGATTTCAGGGATGAGGATAATCAGCCTGGTCATTTATTTACTACAGTTTGTTTTGAATTATTTCACAAGTTAACATCTGCAACATTACTATATTAATATATGTATATATGCCGGTAGTGCTACTTAGTAACTTCAGACCGTGTGGCACAACTCGCATGAAATGAAAGTTCCACCTGCAGCCCTCATCTGTTTACTTTGTCCTTACAGGAAAACCCTAGTTTTTAAATGGAAATAAATATACTAGTACTATATAGTACTTTAAGGGACACAATTTTTTGCTTCAATTTTTCTTACAAAATAATTTAATATTTTGTGTTAATATTCAACAAAAATTTTTGGTAAATATTTTTTGGTCCTTTTTTTGGTAAAGTTCATTATTGCATAATAGTCATATTATCATGATTATTCTTCTGACAATGACCATACAATTAAATCTGTAATCTGTAATCTCACCCCTAATCAGCTCTGCCTTGAATTTAGGACTGTTCTGATCTGGAGCTGCTTCAGGGATTCATGCTAAAATTTTTAAACGTTATGGCTACAAAATAAAATTATGAAAAAAAAACATCTGAGCCTACGTAGAACATAATTAGTTTTAGTACGTTTATCTATACAAATCTGCTTTTATGTACTTGAAGTCTAAAAGGTCAAATTTTGGAGCCGCCTGGAAAAGTACGCGCTGTGAACTCGCAGCTCTGCTGGACTGGATGGTAACTTTAGGGAATTTAAAATGCACACAGAGCCTGAAAATCCCACACAACCCACACAGAGTGTTATGTACTGGAGTCTACCAAAACTCTGCCAGGTCAGCATCATTTCTGCTGCCGTACACACACACACACAGGCCCGACTGTATAAACCATAGCTGGTACTGCCATCCAAAACACACACAGTGCACAAAGATGGTCTGTTCCTTCTCGTGTGTGGTGGCATTTACGTACTGCGAGGTGGCTCAAGAGATCGGTACACAAACACACCAGCGCCACTCGCTGCCAACCGGCAGTTTAACATTTATAAATAATAACCAAGGACATCAACAAAGGTCATGTATTGAGCTCTAAGTTGGGAACACTGGTTTCCTTCCCACTTTGCCTCAAAGATTTCCAGATCATAATTATCGGAGCAATGCTTTCTACTTCTTTATGTATAAACAGTAACATCCATACACAAATTGTTGGGCACAAACATGTTTCATTTAATAACGAGTGGTAACTCTCATGACTGGGAAAAGCAGGAACACACTCACAGTGTCCATCTGTGTAAACAGGGTGTATGGACCATATGTGGAGGTTGCTGTAGGTGGATGTGGCACGGGTTAAGTTAACACACTGCAGTCAGCAGAGACCACAGGTCGGCAGACAGGAAGCTCATAGGGCCAGTATTAACCTTAACACCTGTTATTTATGACATGTCTCCACCACAAACACACACCAAGTTCATGATGTCATTTTTGAAGTCTTTACCTCCTGAAGACCAGGGTTCCCCCTGAAGCCACCACAAGACTGAAAATATTGAGATATACTGTGTGTGTGTGTGTGTGTGTATATATATGAAGATGTGTGTGTGTGTATATATATATATTATGCGTACATTATGAGTCTACATTATGTATACAGTATACATTATGCGTACATCAGCACAGTTAAAAATAGACAAACAAAAAGGCGGCATTAATTGTTAATAGCGGCATTAATTGTTAATAAACACATTAATTGTTAATTGACTTGCAGATGCATCAATGCATGGAATCGCAGGCTGCATATTCGATTCATCGATTCAAAATCTATTAACATTTACACCCCGAGTCGGGATGGAACTAAAAGTTCTGCTGGAAGCCAAGAAATGAAAAAGATTTGCGAGCATGGCTTTATCAGTGTTATGAAGGCATGAGGGCATACATTCTGCGAAAGGGGTTTTGGTTCAAAACAAACATGACTTTTTGTTATGAAAGCTAACGCAGCCAGCCGGAGCAGATGAACTTTTTTCCCCACTTCTTTGCTGCTTGTGGAGGAAAGAGACTACGCCAAGCCCAGCTGCTGGTATCTTAGCAATCCCCCGGGTGGCCCACTGGCCTACATTGGCTTTCAGGAGACGGAAGAACAGTGGATCTTTGAGGGGGAGATGCCATGACATCTTTACAATCACACAAGTCAACACAACAAAAACCCAACAAACAAAAGAGGGAGAAAATGAGAGACACAAGAGAGAGTGAGAAAGAAAGAAGGGCTAGGTTTTCAAATATATGATGTTTATACCACAGATCTGTAAAGATCATTTATTTAACTAGAGTAGGGGTTGCAAACTAGTCTCAGCCTGAGAGCCACATTAATAGAACACAAATCGTTCTTCAAAAGGTTATTTTTAAAAAAAAAAATTTAAACATACATGTGCATGCGAAGTGAAATCAAGAGCAATGGTTTTAACAACATTGAAAAACTTGGCCTCAGAGACAAAAAAATTCACATTTCAAATACTCTGGGTTATATATGTGTTTTGCCATCTTGCCTGAAGCATTAATCAAACATTTAAAAAGAAGGATAAATGGCAAACAAATCGTGGTTACCATGGCCACGACAATGCTGTATATGTCTGACGAGTGACTCTCTCTGTCCGTACAGAGATCAGAAATTATTTAAAATCTTTTAAAAATGTATTCATTTTTTCCCCAAGCTGTCCACGGCCCACGTGACCCACGTTTGAGCTGAGAATCACTGAACTTAAAGAGACATTAAGAATTGAAGTGAACCTTAAAGTTGTTCTCAGTTCTGAATGTTTTCCTGATTTTTTTTTATACTAAATCATGTTTCTCACTTTGTAAACAGAAGGAAATTTAACACTCTGCACACATAAGAGCCGGACTATACTGATGCCATTCAGTCTTTTAAGGTCATCTGAGGTCAGTATGTTTATTCTGCAGAGGACAAATACAGGACTTCCACATGAGGACATGTATATTTGTGATTCTGATTTTAATTTTTTAATTAAGTGTTTATTTCAGGTTTAAAGCACTTACCATCTCAAGTTCTTGGGAGATGCGCCGCCTGCGTAGTTCCTCCATGCGCTCGCTGACGTCACCAAAACACGTGCTGTAATACTCAGAGTATTCCTGCGCTAGATCATCGATGTTCCCCAGAGAGCCATCCTATCACCAAACACAAAGTTGAGAAATTATTACTTAAGAGATAGAACACCTTTTTTATTTTACTGCAAATTCTTTTAAAGCAGAGCAGACAATTTTCTAAACCTAAACCATTAAAGAGGCCTGAACGGACCATTTTAAACCAGTGACAAATCTGAACAGACCATTCAAAACCAGTAACAGAGCAGAATGGACCATTTAAAATCAGTAATGGAGCAGAATGGAACATTTTAAACCAGTGACGGAGCTGAAGGGACTATTCAAAACCAGTAACGGAGCTGAACGGACCATTTTAAACCAGTAATGGAGTTGAACGGACTATTTTAAACCAGTGACGAAGCAGACTGGACCCATTTTTAACCAGTAACGCACTGCCGCTGCAGTAACACACCAGCGCGGCTGCACACTGAGTTTGTTATACGCACATGTGTTTCATTCCGCACTCAGAAAACCACATGCAAAAAAACCTAATTATAACAAAACACCCGACTCCTGCTGCTGCAGAGCAAGAACCAGCCACCGACTTAACAAACTACACACAAACACAATCCACATTGCACTGCATCCTATCCCAGTGCAGTGCAGCCCAAAGCTTCTCACAGATGGACAGAACCATTCTGCATTAGAGAGCAACGCTCATGTACCACTTCAGCGGTGGACGTGTGTGTATCACAGCTACCCCCCGCCCCCCCCGACCTGAACCCCCCGCTGTGGGCATGTCAGAGTGTGAGCATTCAATCACAGCCCTGCTGAGGATGCTGGATGTGGAAATGAAGTGCACCAGGTGGACACAACGCCGGGTGGACGCAGAACCTCTTTGAAATCCGATCACTATCCATCTTTAAAAGTCAGTGTTGAAATGGATCCCAAAAAACTCAGTGAGATAAAAACCAATGGCTCCAGGACAAAAAAAAGGCTCATGAAAAGAAATAGATAAGTCGGAAGATTGTAATGTCTTCTGGGACGTTATTTTCTGGACAAGTTTTGAAAATTATCTATACTGAGTATTTTGCTCAATGCTGATTTAATGCAACGTCAGCGTATTCAGTTGTATAACAACAAACATCTGTAATTTGAACTCATTCATAATCAAGGAATTAAAGGAATTTCAATTTGCAGCAACATTAATCTGGTTGTAAATGTTACTGTGGAGGATAAACATGGGCTGAAACAGATTTAACATTTGGACAATAGTATGACGTTATTTATAAAAGGTCTATGGTTCCATTTCCGGTCCCACCAAGTACCATGGCTAAAGTGCCCTTGGGCAAGGCACCTAACCCTAACTGCGCCTATAGAGGGCTGCCTCACCACTCTGGGTATGTGCGCTTTCTTTACTAAGTGTAAAGGATAAATGGATGGTAATGTTGATGTTTCATTAGTTATATGGTTTAATTTTAAAGTGCACTTAAGACATTAAATTGTGTGACATTGAATAAATGGAAAAACCAGGGTGTTCTTTTGGTCTGTAGTGTGTATACACACACACACACACACACACACACACCTGTCACAGTATCTACATATCTGTATTAAATGCAGCAGTGGGAGGTTAATAGACACGAAAATAGACCAATAGCACAACGTCTTTTATTTAACAAAGGGAGGGGGGCATTTTGGCTACTTTTGACCTGATGACCTTTAAAAGCCTGAGGTTCTGAAAAGTCAAAGTGAAAGGCTTTCTTCCTGCTCAGTAAAGGCTCCTGCAAAACACACTTCCTGTCATTGTGTCTATGGGTCAGTGGTAGGAAACCAAGCATCTTATATTTACCCCATCACCCGACCAGAATGCGCACACACACAATTACAACCCATTATAATATACCATGGATTGTAAAGAATGCACAGATTTTCAGCGTTCGGTTCTACAGCTGAGACGGGTTCACTGCAACCACGACATTATTTTTTTATTTTATCATGCTATTGTGCTAAATATAGAGGATGAATTAAAGAACCTGCTGAGTAAACACACAATCACAGCTGAACACTTGAGTATGGGTTAAACAAACTGCAGTCTAAACAGCTTTGAATTCAACTGAGCGCACGGTGATTGTAAACTCTGTGTATCTGCTGTTCGTACCAAACTCCTACAACTTTTCCATTTACAATTTTAGTACAAGTTTTACCCTGACTGCTTCTTTTTTACATCCTAGCAGCAGAATTCTACGCAGCAGTAGTGTGAACCCACATATTGAGCCACCCGCTCCATCAATAGCAGCGTGGTTTCCACCCAGCAGCCCATCAGACGTTTCACAGCCCCCCACTGGATCCACTGCAGACATTAACATGGGCCACGAAGGACACCCGTCAGCTTTTTCCTCATTCCTGGCATATACATGCTATAAGTTCATGTTATACGGTTTTTATTCTTATTTAATTTAATCTGAGTGAGTTTAATAATTGGGCTGAAAGGTTCCTCATCTCTGAGATTTGTACTTTATTTATTTTTTTATATAAACATTTTTAGAGGTTTCTCTTTTCCTTTTGACTGAATACTTTCTCCCACCCTTCTATTCTCACACATCATTTCAGATTATTAAGATTCCCGAAAGAACTGTCCGAGAGACTGCTTATAGACATTCCAAGGCTCACATTCCGATCTGTTGGCGTACCAGAGCTGAACAGCTTAAGAACTCGGCAACCATTCAGCACAAACATGGTCGCAGTGCTGAGGGAATTCCTCTAACACCAAAAGTTAGGATTGATCAAGCGATCAATCACCAGCCAAAAAAACACTGAAAATCCCAAAAGTATTGATAAAGAGGGTTGCCAGATTGCAGTTGCATATTTTATCCCTCAGCACTCTGTCAGTGTGGTTTTAAATATCAACTGCATTGTGTTTGCAAGTTGTAAAGTGTCACCCGCCCCCTAATGGCTTTACAGATGACCCTAAAAAAGGCCTTCAATGGTAAAGTGATCAAAACCCGGTCACAGCACCGGGGAGAGCCGTGTTGATCAGGTTCTATATACATATAAATGGCCATGATTCACAGGTGGGAGGCCTGACTGGGGATGTTTCTGCAACAGTGAACGACTTGTGTCAGCTGTTTAAAGGGCAAAAAGTTACTAAAAAGTCCATAGAAGTAGTTACTAAGCAGAACACAGCTCCAATGGATGAGTCAGATATTAAAGGGGATGAAATACATCTTTTAACAGCGAAAAGTGCAAACAGACAGTTTGCTGAGGTGGAAGGACATCTGCGTTGTCTGCACACTACATGCCTCTTACACCATTATCATCATACCCAGGATTCCTCAAAATCGAGTGAATGATGTAGAGTTCATGGTTAACTTGTTTCTGTGTGCAAACACATGATTAAATACACATTAGACTCCCTTTCAATCAGTGAAGTCATTTTATGACTCAGTTTTAGGCACAAAAATCAGCACCACCCTTACTTAGAGGCAAACACACACACACACCCACCCCTTGGACTCAGGCGTGCTGCAAAAGATAAAACTTGTCCCTTAAGACTCTTAAAAGAAACCATATCATGCATCATAAAGTAATATCTGTATAAATAAAGCCCCTCCCTGCAAACTGGGTGGGTGCCTAGTCTATAAAGTGAAGCTGTACTCAAAGGCAACTACATTTAAACGGAACACTTTTACACATGAATAATATAACACAAATAATGGGCGGGCCACTCTGAGGCGCCATGGACCAGCTCAGACAGGTGGCACGGCGACGAAACAGTGCCATGATCCTGTTTAAATGGGCGTCCAGACACGGTTCCAAAGGACATCACGGTCAAGTTCAAGCAGGTGGCAGAGTGCCGTGCCACGGCCCGGAAAACGGGGGCAGCACAGAACCGCAGGCCAGAAAACATGGGCAATACCCAGAAAATACGAAACAGCACCAGAGCCACGGCTCGAAATAAACAAACCCAGTTGTAACAGACTGAGAGTCAGAGGTATAGAGCAGTAACTGCCTGACAGAAGTGTAGAAGTGGAGTTCAATGCAATGCAGTAAACATGAAACATGCAGCACTTTTTCTTCCAGTAGAGGTCAGTGTTCCAGCAGCAGTGAGGATCCCACACTAAGACCTAATCCACGTAAACTGCAGAAATCTATGTGACTAAATACAATAACAAAAGCAAGTGCTGCTCATGTTTACTGAACACAATGAACAATTTGTAGCTCATGTCAGAAATGCCCATCACATGGACTCTGCACGTTTACACAACACAGACCAGACTGAAAGAATTTTGGCTGCTCTTGTCCAATTCAGAGTGAAAACAGACCCCTGCAGTTTGAACCGCTTACAGTCATGGTTACCAAACAGTGTCAGGATGTTTCTGTGATAACAGCTGGGCTCGTGATATTGAGTAAAACCTGCACATTCAGAAACTAATCGAAACCACGACGTAAGGAATTCACACAATGATGGACCTGATCCCTAAAACACGCACCGGATCTTCAGAAGGTCAGCCAGATGCAGAAATGAAGTTTGCGGTCATATTTTGCCCTCTGACCCCATAACAGGCTGCTGATACAGACCACCAGGAACCAAATGAGGCAGAAAGAGTAAGTGCTTCAAATTAAATTCATTAGTCATTCCTACGGACGCAGATTTAGGTCCTGGCTGCTGTTGTTTAATTCACTGATCCAGCCGTCGCATGAACGTGGCATCAGACGACTCTCGGCTTAAGAAGGGGGCAGAAGCGAGGCTTATGAAACAACAGCCTCTGATTGTCAGTGTGTTACCAAACTGAACAGCTGCACCCTATTCATTCCATCCCACCATTGTGCTGCAATCTAGAATCCAAACCAAGCTGTCGTCAGTGTAGGGAAGCAGATTTCTCATAGAGACCCAGCTGCTTTAGTAAGACAACATGATAACAGAGGGAACGCTTACTTTCCTCTTTTTTGGGACGTCTGCATTTTTTTAGGTTGTTTTTTTTTCTTGACCGAGTAAATGTTAAGATGCTGGGAATCAGGAGATCAACATAATATAAACTAGCAGTGACCATTAGAACACTGAGGAACCTGCAGTCTCCCTGGTACAGCTGCACATGTTCAGCCGAGCCAATGCGCCACAGGGGGGTGACCTCCAGTAGATTACTCAGCGATCAGTGTTCACTTTAAAAACCAGACACGCCCTTTCGTACCATATTGCTTTATTATTGAGATTTACAATAGTTCATCTTTTTGCACCTAAACCCCCAAAGAGCACACGAAGCGACAGTGGCAAGAACAATTCTATGGTGTTGGTGGGTTTTTAAGACAGAAACCGTGTGAGGACCAAGCCTCAGTGGGGGACTAGAGGCCTCCCTCTTACCTAGACTGCATTTCCCCCCATTGTCGGACACCTGATGCTTCAATCTCATCTCACTCCACATGTTTCACCTGCTTTCTAACGCTGTCCATAACTCTGAGACATTCAGTATTTATGAGAAACAGCTCAAGACATCACCTTTCAGAAAGCACATGCTATGAGAAAAAAACAGAGTGGTGTTAAATCAAAGTATTGAAACCAGATCATGAATAATAAGTTCAGCTGGTTCCTCCTTAACTTACTAACTTGTTGTTCTCACTTCGAATGAAATCATCTGCAGGATGACTGAATGAGACGTACATGTCAGCATTGTGCTGGTTTATGATCACATCATAAGGAATCCTTTAATGAAACCTTTAATGTGCATTACAAACAAAAGCATGCATGTTGATGCATGAGGGACATACTGATGTAATAAACAAGTCTTATTAAAGAACCACAATGAAAGAAATACACTATTCAGTCTATAGTACAGAGCTGCGTTTGCTGCATTTCCACTCTGATCACTGTCCTGAAGCACAATACTGAAATTCAGTCCAGTGACAGAGTTGAATTTATGGTAATGTGCATGCATATCTTCATACTGAAGCACGTACACATGACACAGCCCTGCTACTTCAGCATGGAATGTGCCTTATGGAGTGACCTCCGATAACAAAGAGCTAAACAGCAGGCATGTAATCTAAGAACATTTATATTCAAGGCCAAGGTTTCAACACAAAGCACATAATAAACATCAGTGTACATTCAGAGAACGCTCAGTGGGGTTTCACTCCAGAGCTTTAGAGTGTTCTCTGCCTGAACCCCCCAAAGAACAAGCCAAAGTGACAAAAAAACAGAAAAATGCCTCTGTAGTTGTTTTGTTTTGAGAGAAAGAACCCTTGTGAGGACCGAGGCTCAGTGTGTGCTTGAGTGGTGGGGCGGAGTTCTTAGTGCAGGATATTAAAGATGTACAGATTGTTATAATTAAGTGTCTGTTATGAAGCAGCTGTTATGAAGCTGTTATTAGCAGACGCCTTCAACAAGTTAAAAGTAAAGATTGGACAAATAATCATTTTTACAATTAATCGTGATCGAGAAGGTTACAATTAATTTATAGTAAGGGCAACTTAAAATCATGACAACATTTATAAGAATAATAGGGTTTAGACCAAGCACAACTCGCACAAAACAAAATGAAATAAATTTGTGACCCATTTGTCTGTTTACTTTAAATATATATGTTGATATTTACTTTTAAGGGACATCTTTTCCTTTAAATTTCACAAAATGTAATAATGCGTTAATATTCAGCAAAAGCCATCATTTTTTTTTTTTTTATTAATATTATTATTGCATTAATCGTAATATCGTGATTATTTCTCAGAAAACAATCATTAAATCTTACATACAAGTATCCCAACTTAATGATTGGAGTCAGAACACAGTATTGATACACTCCCCACAGAGCAGATTTTAAGGGTCTCGCTCAAGGACCCACATTGGCCACTTTTAGTGGACCTGGGATTTGAACCCACAACCTTCTGATCGATGCCCCACTCACCAACCACTGAGCTTCCACACCCTAAGTTAAAAATCCAATCTACTACAAATACAAATGTCAGTCCGAGATCTGATTCAAGTACCGCATGGAGACGTTCCTACTGAGTGTGTTGACGTCACGGTCGCAGTATCTGGACCCACATACAGGAAGCGGAACGAGGGAAATGACGTGCTCTAGTACTACACCCAACTGGCATGATGGATTACTAACCATGTGAGTAATCCAGCGTAACGTGGTTCACCAGGATAGACCCACAGCAGAAGCCCAGCAGGGTCAGAGGCCCCGTCCCACCCTCATCAGGGGACTTCCTAAGGACATCCGCAAGGACACCGAGTCGAGGGCATCAGGATAGATGAGGGGGATAGGAACTAAAGAGGTGAAGAGGACAGGAAGGGGAAGTGTTCTGTCTGCACAGTGGTCCATAGACTGACTAAGAATGAAGTGTAATCGAAAGGTCCACAGGTCACAATGACTTCTGACTCAGCGAATCTCAGCAAGTGAAAAAAAAACTATTTAATTTCTCAAGGACCCACACTAGTAACTTCAGTGGACCTGGGAATTGAACCACCTACCTTCAGATTGATAGCCCAACACCCTAACCACTGAGCGACGACGCCTCCATGATATGTAGAGTCTGGTTTCGAGCTTATCATGCTACATTGGAAAGAAATACATGTAAAAAGAAAAACAGATAAGAACTTCTCCCGCTATTTCTTCCAAACTAAATATTCTCTACTATTTATCCTCTATTAGGGTGGCGTGGGGGGAGGGGGGGTTCTCCATGCCCAACCAGGGGAGAACGTTTCGGGCAGTGGGCGCATAGGGAACCAATCCATCGCTGGGCACACACTCACTCACACAAACACACTCTATATAGGGCAAATTGGAGAATTCAATTAACCTTGATCCATGTTTTTGGACTGTGGGAAGAAACCGGAGAACCCGAAGGAAACCCACGCAGACACGGGAAGAACATGGAAACTCCACACAGGTTGGGATTCAAACCGGGAATCCCTAGCGCTGAGAGGAGAACATGCTAACCACTAAGCCACCATGCCGTCCTCATTTGTTGCTTTAATTATATTCAATTATATTTTGTTGTTAATCCTCATGTTGGATTTAAGTGACATCTTCGGTGATGCATTCATCCTCGATCAAGTTTCGGCTGCCATTCCTTTTAAGAGGGAGGAGGGCAGGCCAGGAGTCTCAGAGACTTTCAGTCAGCAGTGGGTGGAGGTGAGGCCGCTGGCGCAGTCTAGACTCCAGAGGAACTCACAACACTAAAAGTTCCTTTTTAATAGGCATGTGGCGCTTTGATGACAGTCGTCGGTGCAGCAGCGTACTGCTGAACAACAACTTGTATATGATGAACACGTATTAAGAATAGACGTCCGAGTTAAAACCAACGTCCTAATCCACCCGTCTCCACCCGGTGTTTACACACAGTGGATAGAGTGATGCTCTCACAGAGGATTGCAGTGGAAACCTGTGCCCTCTGTAAATCTAACCACCCAAATGCTCGTCCAGCTCTCAGCAATGCTTCTCGCTTTAAGAAGCAGACTGCTCCATTTAATGACAACCACAGATAAGTGGAGCTCACACATATTTCACGGCATTTCAACGACAGGAGAAGCTAGGTATTCTCGTTAGGAACATTCTAGACGTTTGGTTAACCTCAGAATGTCATCCTTCTGCTGTCTGCCTGGTTCTCGCAAGACTCTGCAGCCTTACGTTACATGTTGGCAGACTCATCCCGTTTTGGGCTCCAGGACCGAGCCAGTGTTTAAACCTCTCCAGAAACTGTACTTTTATTCTTTAAAAATGACGAAAAACGACCCATGTTCACCGCAAATGAAAAACCCAGGACCTTCATGTTGAGGGTTAAGTGTTCGCAGCTGCCCCACTGTGGCGTCCAGAAAACTGAAATTAAAAATAAAACCCAGTACATCCATCCATCTATCCATCATCTTCCACTTTATCCTCTACTAGGGTTGTTTGGGTTTCCCCATGCCCATCAAGGTTTCGAGTGCTGGGCAGATACACCCAGGAGAGGGCGCCTATCCATCGCTGGGCACATACTCAATCACACAGACAAACTCTATATAGGGCAATTTGGAGAATTCAATTGACCTTGATCCATGTTTTTGGATTGTGGGAGGAAATTGGAGAACCCGGTGGAAATCCAAGCAGACACAGGGATTCGAACCAGGAATCCCTAGCAAGGGGAGAACATGCTAACCACTAAGCCACCTTGCCGCCAACTGTACTTTTATTCTAAAAAAAATGACACAAAAATGACCTGTGTTCACCCCAAACTTAAAATCCAGATCCTTCATGTTGAGGTTGAAGTGTTAACTGCTGCCCCAAAAGACTGAAATTAAAATTACATACCAGTGCAGAATACTATTAAAAAAAAAACTCACACTACATTAAAACTTCAACCCAAACACCAATCTACAACATCTCAATGATTCCAGAACAAGTTTATTTCTTGGGTTTCTTTAGTCTGTAATCTATAATGGCAATAAACCATTTTTTTTTGGTTGCTTGTGGATTATAATTCATCCTCTGACTTCCTGTAACTGCACCATTCTGTCTGGTTGATGTTTCATGCGAGCGGTTTAACAACTTTTATTAAAGTGGCAGTGTGATGGTGCCAGGTTTTAAACATCGTCAACCAAAAACCACTGAGCCACAATGACTGCAGACACCTTCACCCAGTATACAGCAACACCAAAGAGATGCAATCTCTGACTTAGTTTAAACAAAAGGTTATCTTCAAGGCCAGAGTAACATAAATTAATACTTCCATGAACAGTGAGTGTAGACATGAACCTTCAGCAGACTTTAAAGTCTTGAGCAGAAAGTCTTTCTCATCAGAAACTGTAGCATTTGTATATTTAGTTTCGAGAAACCGAAAGACATAACCTACAGATTTATATGAACGAAACTATATAATCAGCATTTATCCAAATCGCCATAATTGCACAATCGTTCTTAGCGGTTGCCAGAGTGAATGTTTCCTCTTCTCCTAAGAAACCTGACTAAACATAAAGATTATCATTTCACACTTAACATACCGTCATAAGAACTAAAACAAACCTCATTCATGTCCTACAAAGACATCCACCTCTCGGTTTTTACTGAACGTTCGTTAGTTTTTTTTAGCCTAAAGGAGAACAACGATCATCTTTAGTCACCAAAACATCTCATTATCATCCAGAAGAGAAAGTTTTAGGCACTGGGCAGATACACCCAGGACAGGGTGCCAATCTGTCTCTGGGTACACACTCACTCACAGTATATAGAGGCAACACAAATTGTATAGAGGCAATTTAGAGTAGCCAATTCACCTTGAATTCATGTTTTTGGACTGAGGGAGAAAACCTGAGAACCAGAAGAAAAACCGACATGGACACATGGAAAAACATGGAAACTCCAAACACATAACCAAAGCAGCTTCAGGTTCGAGAGCTTCCTCAGCAAACCATCAGTTGAATCTAAATCAACCCATTGGTCTTTATTCTAGCACATTAGCCATTTAGCTGCCACTGATGGCGTTCTATTGTCTTGGAGGAGGAAACTGGGATTTGCATTATAATAAAGTTAAATGCAGTTCACTACAGAAGTATAAAAAAAAAACTCCATTCAGTCATTTGGGGTGGAGAAACAACTTCAAATGGAATGTTGTAAATGCTCCTATAGATGGTAAGTGCATGTGTCCTAATGAAACCCCCCACTCCCATGTAGGGCATTTACACATGCAGAGCAATTTAATTCCAGTTGGTGGAAGATGTGAGGCAGATGGCCGTTAGGGATCATTGTAAGTTGATTAACATCATTCAGTCTATTTTGTACACACGCGACATGTCCATACAGACGCCTGACAGTACTGTGTGAACACTCAACATGTACTAACAGACCGGTCAGTGATTGATCACCCCGTCACTAACCATCAATAAATAACTGCTGTAAAGTTTGTAGGTTCAATGAAAAGATAAACTGCCCTTCCAGGTAAAATCTAGAGAACCAACATAAGCGGCATCATGACCCATCTTCTAAGGGAACCAAAAACATCCTGGTTGAGTATTAAATGTTCTATTATCAGGGCAATCCCAGTATTAAAAAGGCATCTTTACATGCCCCATGTGTACATCAAAGACTGAGCGGGTGCTATGTGTTCAGACATGCTCGGTTCCCGGCCTCAATTCATATCAAAGCTCCCACCCTGATTAAAACGCAATCAGCTTTTCAGAATGTTTAAAAAAAAAAAAAAAAAAAAAAAAAAGCATAGCGTTCTGCACAGGCAATAGCTACACACACACACACACACACACACACACACACACACACACACACACACACACATATATACAGAGCTCTGAAGTGAGCAAGAACTAAGATGCCCACACAATTGTGTATCTTATATATCATTTTCCACTTAGAATATAGATGGAATTGTAGTTTTATATTTACGTTTTTTGTTTTTGTTAGTCCCCTGTTGGTTCTATTGGTCAGGACCATCACAGAACAGGTATCATTTGGGTGGTGGATTGTTTATTGTCAGTTCTGCAGTGACACTGATGCAGTGAGGGGGGTTTTAGTGCAGCAGTGCTGTTGTAGTTTCATTTCAACACCTCAGTGACACTGCTGGGATAGGAATAATGCATCAACCAAATAATCCCTGCTCTGTGGTTGTACTATTGGGGTCCTGACCATTAGAACAGAGTAAAGAAGGCGTACACAGTATGTTCTGTAGTCCACAAACAGATGGACTACAGTCTAGAAATAGAGAACTACAAAGTCCATCTTTACAGTAAGTGGAACTCAGAATATGGACAATCAGTGGAGCAAAAAGAAGGCGTGTCTAAACTTTTGACTGGTTCTTTATGTGGAAAGCGAGAGAGTGAAAGAGAGCGTGCTGTTTGACAAAAGCTTCGCAGGGCTGATTTATTATGAAGGGACAACTGAAAAGCCTCATGGGAACTGAATGAATGACTTAACCAGCATTTCATTCTTTTCTTAGCAAAGCATTATGGGATTTATTCAGGTGTAAGACCTGAGTGAACACAAGTCAAGATCAGAAAAAAACCCAAAAGCGAGCCACATGTGTGGCACAACAAAAATAAAACCCCGCACATGAAAAGATGCAGAACAGAGGAACCCGAAACTGAACCACAACGCAGATTTCTAAAGAAACAAAAGAAGAAATCAGATTTTCATTAACAGAAATAATTCAGTACTTTAAATAAGAGCTCATCTGAAGACATCATAAACCCCAAACACAAACCACTGGATTAAAATGAGATCATAATAATATACAGTGGGTTGCAAAAGTATTCATACCCCTTGAACTTTGCCATATTTTGTCACATTACAACCACAAACATAAATATATTTCACTGGAATTTAATGTGAAAGACCAACACAAAGTGGTATACAATTGTGAAGTGGAATGAAAGTTATACATGAATCAACAATTTTTTTACAAATAAAAAACTGAAAAGTGCGATGTGCAAAATTATTCAGCCCCCCTGAGTCAATACTTTGT
>JAFMOD010000205.1:3492050-3532061 GCA_019802435.1 Corydoras maculifer
TTTTTTTTAAAGAAAAAGGAAAATGTGTAAGGAAATGTAAATAATTTGTAATATCTGTATTGTGTTATGCCTTTCTAAATAAAATTATTTAAAAAATAAATAAATAAATATGTCAAAATACACACAGTAATGACAGTAACACTCACACACTCACCACACACTATATGTGTCAAGCTGCTTTAAGACAACTATTGTAAAAAGCACTATATAAATAAATGAAGATGAACTTGGTTATGATCTTCATGTTCTAATGAAGCCTCAATGGAACTGGGTTCTGTTTTTTCCACAGACAAACCTACAGCAGCGTCTGCAGTGTCCTCCACTTCCTGCACAGCTCTGCTCTCTGCTCATCTGTAATTACCAGCTCTATTTGTGTCTGTCTTGTAGATCAAGAGTTGAAGCCTCACTCCAACTCAGTGTGTAGGTGTGTGTGTGTGTGTGTATGTGTGTGTGTGTGTGTGTGTGAAAATATAGAACAAGATTGTCTTGTTCTTCTCGGAATTCAGTTAAGTTCATTCAAACATACAGCAGCTCTGTATCATAAGACCAGTGAAGTCCTCATTATGACCATATTTGTTATTCGTGTTCTAAGGGCGATTGAAGCAACCAGAATAAAAAACATTTACAGAATAATACAGTCTGTAACTGCAGAACTACAAAATGCATAAGGTAAGTAGGAATGAGAAAGTTAATCGTTTTTGTGATTAATCGTGATTTAAAACATTACAATTGATTAATGGTAAGTGCTTCTCAACATCGTCATAACGACATTCATAAGAAAAATACGGATTCTGCAGGTAGCCAGAACTTGTGGCGCAGCTCGCACAGAACAAAAATTAAAACTTCTACTTGGAGCACACTCCGTTTACGTAAAATAATTTGTCATGACAGGAAAGAGCTTGTTTTCTTGCAAATAGATATGAATGTGTACTTTAAAGGTGATTTTTGTACTTTGATTTTCACAATTGCATTTAATATTTTGTGTTAATATCCAGCAAAAGCCCTGAAAAATATTACTAAGTCTATATTTCCATATTTGTATTACTTTAGCCACTGCCACTTTATTGTTGTTGTATTTAAACATTTGTATTTTATATTTCAGTATGACACATTTTGCTTTTGCTTTTAAAGAAGCACTTATAGTTAATATTATTTTTTAATCCTATTTTTTATAATCATACCATCAATATCCATAATTGTCTCGTGGCTTATGATGTTAATTACGCTGCGTTTTCACACAGCACATTTAGCCAAACTGCATGAGTCAGTCCATAACCAGAACCAGAACCAGAACCCAGCGCGTTATCAAAACGCCTAAAAAACACAGCAATATTAAAACCTCATGTGATCCGTGGGATAAACAGAATGTGGAGTTTTAATGGACGTCATGTGACTTTATCTTAAATCATCTTACGTTGTCTTCTAATTGTTTATGTGGAGATGTTCATTATATGTTTGCATCAGCAGCTGATGATGATTACCAGACCCTGTTGCTAAAAGTATGTGGAAAGCTAAACTGATCACTCCTACCAAGATGCCATGGGAGAAAGCACAGACATCGATAAGTCCTGACCAACTTTCAACAACATTACTCAATTCTCTGGAAAAGATTTCCACTCTGTGTATGTAAGAGTATTGTAATCTGTGCCTGGTTATTTAGAACAAACTGACTTGGTTTCTAAAGTTGTTCTTCACTGTGTCCTCCAGATAGAATTTAAACTTCCTGAAACAACAGAATAGATATTCGGTGCACAGTTTGTTTTTTCAGTGTCCTCTTTTTATAAGAAAGTGGAAAAGACTTTTCTTTTTTGCAAACGCTTTCCTTTCAGCCAGAAGTTGGCTAACTTCATACACACCCAGTGAAATGACTGTTGAATTCAGCTCAAATGGAACTGTGTAAGAAATGGCTGCGGCAGTGTTTGGATGAAGTCATCAGACATATGGAGAATGACACACTTTCTCAGAATCAGAACTTTTTCACCGTCTCTCAAACTCCATGTCTCTCAAACTGCCCTGGTGCAAATGAAAACATATCTGTTCATGTCCAAAACAACAAACGAGAAATTTTTATTTTAATTTTAAAATTTAATCCATTTACAACCAGAATCGTTTCAGATTAATTCAAGCTAGAGTTTCAAAAAGAACTTAATACACTGATGTACACATCCATCCATCCATCCATTATCTTCAGCTTTATACTGCATTAGGCTCAGGGGCGGGGGGTTTCCCTATGCCCATCCAGGGCAGATACACCCAGGACAGGACACCAATCTATCACTGGCACACACTCACACAAACACACTCTATATGGGGCAATTTGGGGAATTCAATTGACCTTGATCCATGTTTTTGGACTGTGGGAGGAAACCGGAAAACCCGGAGGAAACCCACGCGGACACGGGGAGAACATGGAAACTCCACCCAGATTGGGATTTAAACCGGGAATCCCTAGTGCTGACCGAACGTGCTAACCACTAAGCCACCGTGCCTGCACTGATGCACCAAAATAAATATTTTTATTTAAAACTGAAACCAAACTAAAAAAAAAAAAAAAAATATATATATATATATATATATATATATATATATATATATATATATTTTTTAGTGTGTATATATATATATATATATATATATATATATATATATATATATATATATATATATATATATATGTATATATATATATATATATATATAGGTCGAATAACAAACGTTTTTTTATTATTTCATTACATTCTCCATTTCTTTAATCACTGCATACATTAAAGAAAATTAAAACACATTTTTTCTTGGCTCTTCCTCCCACAGTCCAAAACCATGGATTGAAGGTAAATTAAATTAACTGCTCTAAATTGCCCCATGTATAGTGTGTGTGTGTATGTCTGTCTGTGTGCGCCCAGTGATGAATTAGCCCCTGTCCCAAGTGTATTTGCCCCGCATCTGAAACATTATCCCCTGTAAAGACATGGGGAACTAAGCAGAAAATAATGTGAGATAATAAACATACAGTATAAATACTGATAATACTAATTATTTTAACATCACTGCAGACAAACCACTAAAGGGGAAGCACAGAACGATACTCTTTACTGTCTTTAGGTACATTTCTGAATTTCAGAACACTGAATAAAAGCTTATAAACTGCTTCTGGTCTTTTCTCTCATTGATTTTGGTTTGATTTTAACTGAACTGTGATTTTTTCTCTGTTTCAGACTAAACGTAATTTGAATGTGGTGGATTCTATTCATCCGCCACTTTACTTGTGAATCCGAGTGCAAGACGAGATGTAAATGCAGCAGAATGCACGCTGTTTAACTCTTTGGCCAAAACAAATAGGTGAAATGGCATTTCCTGTTCCAGCCCAATGGAGCCCCAGTGGATACAACGAGGTTATGAGTGAAAGGGTTTGATTAGATTGGCACTGAGAAACCGCGCCGATGGGATGAAGTCGGAAACGTGAGCCAGGATTTTTTGCCCAACATTGTTAACCGATTCAGTTTGAACTCAGATTCAGAAGGGTGGAGATTGTAATAGCTGTTAAACATGGATAGCTGCATTAAGTACTCATGATATACCAGGCTGATGTAAAGGACGTCACGGTTGCCAGTGGAGGTGAAGGCAGGTGGCGGCCACTTTAACCCTTAACCCTTTAGCTCCAGGTTTTTTTTTCGTATTGTGGCTGATGTGTTTTGATACTAACAAGAATGAATTTGTGATGGAGGTAGAGGACATGTTACCTGCAGCAGAGCACTGTTAGCCTCACGTCCCAACAAATGTAAGAGCGAGTGGTGAGCCATAAGGCAATCTAATGTGTGTCTGTGTCACATCTATGTGTGTCTGTGTGAGTGAGTGTGTGCCCAGCGGTAGATTGGCGCCCTGTCCTGGTGTATCTGCCCAGCGCCCAAAACATTCTCCCCTGGATGGACATGGGGAACCCCACCCACGACCCTAGTAAAGAATAAAGAGGAAGATAATGGATGGATGGAGTATTTAACCAACCAATTTAATCAATTTCCCTCTTTGAATTTTTTTTTTAATTAAGGGCACAAACGCTCTTTGAGATGAATGTCTGTGTGCATGCACAGTAATAAGAATAGCACCGCTACTGCGGTATAGTTTACATTATAAGTGCCACAAATGCCTCCGAGGTATCAATCAACCCTATGCTGTATATTATTTATGGTAATTTTAATAAAATTTTAAAATATTTTTTTGTCTGTGCTTTTCTGTCACGTGTTTTCATGTGGTTGGGTCTGACACGCCCACTTTTAGCAGCATGCCTTACCCATAACGTGATATGATATGTGAAAATAAAGATGTAATGATGCACTCCGCAGTAACTGATGGACTATACATATTTGATAATGATAATTGTCAAATGTACCAATTTATCTTAACATGAATACCTCATAATTGCTACTGATGGTTTTCTAAGTAAGTTCAAAGTACAAAAGTTGCTTTTTTTATAACTCCATCACACTGCTGCATCAAAGATTATGAGGACAATAACAAGAAGCAGGCCTTGGAAGATAATCAGCCCATGACAGTTCTAATTAGCCGTTTTTGGAGCTAAATGCTGGCATTTATCTTTTCATGCTGTGCTCTCGGGGTCTGGTAATTGGAGCGGAGCTCCACTGCAGCGGAGTGATGCAAGGATACAGCTGCTGGCCCTGCGAATTCTCTGCTTTTTAGTATATTTACAGAATTTGGTAAACAGCATTATCCAGATACACGACACAAAGCAATCAGCTGATGGTAAGAGACCCAACTGGAACAGATTGGTAGAGAAGTCAGTCATGAACAGGCTGCAACAGACATCCAGAGCTATACCACGTTGCCACAAGCGTGATAAATGCAGATATCGAAACTTAAGATATGAGAATGGCATCAAACTCTCTGCCAACACTGTGACATCATCACAGTCTAAGTGAAGGAGTCCAGGAGTTGGACATTAAAGGAGCTTTATAACTTTATATCCTTCACTTAGTGCGTTCAGCTGGGTGCCGTAACGTCACGCAGATGTTCGGGTCCCTTCTTCATGTGAGCTGAAGCTTAATTAAGATGAGGAGGTTCTGCAGAAGTTGAAAGTCTGTTCACACTTCATCACTGAACCCTTCCCCCCATCTCTGCTGCTCTGGACATCGATCCAGATGCTGCTGGAGATCATCCAGACAGGAAGCCCCACACAAGGAGCTCTGTGTGTTACATGTGTGTTACTGTAGAAATGTATTGTGCATTGTGTGTAGAACAGTGTGTTTTCCTGATCAAGCTGGGTCGCATTCTCTTCACTTCCTTAGCTGGTGAAATAGATGAGTGTAAGGATATGTTTATACACTACATGTATTTAACAAAATATGTACAAATATCATACAGAATATATAAATCAGATCAGTATTCAGTTGCTGTTTGATAAGTTTTACTTATTTAATCATTGAAATGATTCTGTTCTTGAGTTGCTCCGCCTCGCTGTGGTACACTGCATTTGCTGTAAGCAGTAAACGTCTTTAATCTGGACTTCCACCCATCAGACAACAGTTTCATATGAACAGCCCACACACAACTCGCCAACTAAGCCATGCTGGTGGATTATTAGACCACTGTGTCCAGTGGCACCTGTCTCCAGTGGTCCCCGGTTCGCTTTCCGGTCCTACCAAGTACTACAAAGTACATAAACCTAACCCCAGTTGCTCCCCGGGCGCTATGTTCAGGATTGCCACTGCGGTGGGCATGTGTGCCCACTTTACTCAGTGTGTGTGTGTGTGTGTGTGTGTGATTGTGTGTGTGTGTGTGTGTGTGGATGGGTTAAATGTATAGAACACATTGCTCTGTGTGTAAGCATTGTACACAAAATAGATCACTGTTATCAATGTTATCACTGTACAGGGTGTTAGAGGGTGTTACAGGGTGCTGTGCTTTGCAGGGTGATAAGGGTCAGATGCACCTGTCAGTTGTTGGAACCACACTTTTTTCCCCCTGTAAGTATAAAGTAAACAGAAAAGTGTGCTGCAAGTGTAAATAGTTTTGTTTCATGTGAGTTGGTATAAAGTTCTGGATGTCAGTGTAATACGTATATTTCCTATAAATGTCGTCATGACCATTGATGGTGATCTTACGATTAATTTATTGTGATGTTTTCAATTGTAATTAACTGCATGAATGATTTTCTCATCCCAAATGCACACACCCACATGCACACACACACACTAAAACACACACTGAGTCAGTATCACAGTCAGTATGAGAGTCAGTTTCAGAGTCAGTATCAGAGTCAGTATGAGAGTCAGTATGATATTCAGTTTCAGAGTCAGCATCAGTCATTATAGGAGTCATTATAGAAGTCAGTATCAGAGTCATTATCAGTACTGATTCTCTCTATCAGAGTCAGGATCAGAGTCAGTATCAGAGTCAGATTCAGAGTCAGTATCGGAGTCAGTTTCAGAGTCATTATCAGCGTCATTATCAGAGTCAGTATCAGAGTCATTATCAGAGTCAGTATCAGAGTCAGTATCAGAGTCAGTTTCAGAGTTATTATCAGAGTCATTATCAGAGTCAGTATCAGAGTCAGTATCAGTACTGACTCTCTTCATCAGTCAGTTTCAGAGTCAGATTCAGAGTCAGTATCGGAGTCAGTATCAGAGTCAGATTCAGAGTCAGTATCGGAGTCAGTATCAGAGTCAGTTTCAGAGTCAGATTCAGAATTATTATCAGAGTCAGTATCAGAGTCAGTATCAGAGTCATTATCAGAGTCGGTATCAGAGTCAGTTTCAGAGTCAGTTTCAGAGTCATTATCAGAGTCAGTATCAGAGTCAGTCAGTATCAGAGTAGGTATCAGTACTGACTCTCTTTATCAGAGTCAGTATCAGAGTCAGATTCAGAGTCAGTATTGAAGTCACTGAACTAAACTAAACTAAAGAACTAAAGTTTAAAGATGCACAGTGTAAAAGTTTCACTCACCAACTCGCTGCAGAGCCTGCTGTGTTCCAGTCCACCATAAACCACTGGATCTGTCTCTGTCCTCTCTCTGATTCCAAACTTCCTCCCTTCCTCTTTTGAATATCCTCACTCTGTAAGCACATGGATTTCTCCTCCTCCCCTCTCTCTCTCTCTCTCTCTCTCTCTCTCTGTTTCTCTCTCTCTCTGTTTCTCTCTCATGTTTTGTATAGAGAACAATACATGGCAGCTGTAGCAAGATGGAAGCAGAGGGGCTATACATAAATCAGACTCACCATAACTTCTGAGAGCACACACACACACACACACACACACATTATTGAACGTTATTGTCTTCACGTGTAAGTTCTGATTGTGTTATTGTATATAGACATAATAGTCATGCACACACAGTGTGCAGCTGCGGTCCCTAAAGTAAGTGCATGAGCACAGCATCCTTTATGCTGATTGGCTCATGAGGGATGACTGGCATTTCCTGTTACTGTTAACTTTTGCCAGCATCCTCCCACGCTGACTTAAACCCAGCCTCAGGGCCAGCAAGCACACAAACCCGCATTTCTCTCCAGCGCCACGATCGAACCGATTCACAAATGACCCACTTACAAGACCGAAGAGGAAAGCGGTGGGGATAAGGAAAAGCTGAAACCCGATCCAACCCAATAATTACCCGAGTGAGTCACACAGCGGTCTTTCCTAAAATATAAAGTTGCACAGACACAGAGAGAAGTCTGAACAAGAGGGAAGGTGGGAAAAAGTCAAGATAGAAAGTTTGGCCTTAAATAAAATCCATCCATTATCTTTAGCTTTATCCTCTACTAGGGCCCCCCCCCCCCCCCCCCCCCCCCCCCCCCCCCCCCCCCCCCCCCCCCCCCCCCCCCCCCCCCCCCCCCCCCCCCCCCCCCCCCCCCCCCCCCCCCCCCCTTTATTTAGATTTTTATTAGATCTGAATCTGGGGCGGCACAGTCTGCTGTCTCTCAGCACTGGAGATCCAGGTTCAATTCCCAATCTTTCCATGTTTCCAGGTTTCCATGTTCTCCTAATGTTGGTTTGGGTTTTCTCCAGGTTCTCCGGTTTCCTCCCACAGTGCAAACACATGGATTCAAGGTAAATTGGCTGGTAAAATGCCCCTGTATATAGTGTGTGTGTGTGTATGTGAGAGGGTGAATGCCCAGCAATGGATTGGCGTCTTGTCTTGGATGTATCTGCCCAGCAACCGAAACATTCTTCCATAAATGGGCATGGGGAACCCCCCACGACCCTAGAAGAGGAATATTTGGAAGATGATATGATGAGATGAGAACCTGAATCACTGTAGCTTCCTTGTTTTGTGCATGTCATCTTTTTTTGGGAAACCCATTTGGTAAAAACCTTTGGGACTCTGCATTGTGACGTCATCATGTCTCCATACAGATGGAGTGAGAATTGCTCTTGGTGTGACTTCCGCTGAAATTAAAACACGTGTAAACCAATCACGCCACACCGCATGCTGTGCTGTTGTTGTCTAAAGCCCCGTGCTGTTCGGCAGCTTGCTGTTTCAGCACTCCAAATTTTAATCTGTCATCTCTCATGCATGAAACACGACCGAGGGAAAAACAAGCTGGAGTAATTAATCTCCCGAATCCACACACGCCGGCTGGATCATCTCCATCACATAGAGCTATACCCCTCCTCTGAATGTAAGACTGTGAATCACACACATGTGAACATCACTTCAGATCAGAAAGCGTTTAATAATGACGAGTCAGCAGATGCAATACTCTACAAACTGACTGAATTCAAACTGAATGAGGATCAACATACAGGCTGAATTAAAGGGTATTTCCAGTTCACCAACCAGCTTTTCATCTTGAGAAGGTCTCTCACACTTCTTTTATTTTTGATGGTGGGGGTCAAACCACTACTTTTTTTTAAATGAAGTCATACCAGTTTCCATTGTATTGCGACCACCATTGCTCTCATCTGAGTTCAAATAAACATATGTACAGCAGCAGTCAAAAGTTTGGACACGCCCCCTTCTTGCTCTATTATCTATTTTTTCCACTTACCATATAGATGGACTTGTGCTTTTACAATTACAGACTGTAGTCCATATGTGTTCTTTGTTTTTGTTAGTCCCCTGTTGGTTCTCTGTTCTCTGTTGGTCAGGACCATCCCAGAACAGGTATCATTTGGGTGGTGGATTGTTTATTGTCAGTTCTGCAGTGACACTGATGCGGTGAGGGGTATTTAGTGCAGCAGTGCTGCTGTAGTTTCATTTAAACACCTCAGTGACACTGCTGGGATAGGAATAATGTACCCACCCAATAATACCTGCTCTGTGGTGGTACTATTGGGGTCCTGACCATTAGAACAGAGTAAAGGGGACGTTCACAGTATGTATTTGTGCAGTGTTCCACATCTCCGTCATCAGTTCAAAGATATTGGGGAAAATTGAATGCAACTCTGAACATAAATGAATGTTGTGACTGCAGAAGCTTGTGGAAACGATACCAAACTGAGTGTGGGACGTGATGGAAGTGTCACCTTTTTTTTTTGGTGTGTATACATCTTATTCAATTACTAAATCATTGACTTAGTTACATTGATGTAGGGTAAAAAATGGGTGACGATGACGTTTCCTGGCCTACTGCCTCGTTACATCCAATTAAAATCGCTTTCACACTGACAGAAAAGAAATCCATGATAAAAACTTCCACTTTTCAGACAAAGACAATCCACAGGATGTCACTTTTATCCTGGAACCTTCCCCCTGTTTATATCAAGTCTTATAGAATATCAGACAATATGAACAAAAGTGCTTTGACACACATCTTAATCATGGTATTTAGTTGTTTTACCTTATCCTGTTGCCAAAAAAGCTAATTGTGTGTCAGACTTTCTGATTTTGTAGAGACAGTTTGCGGAAGGCTCACTGACTCATAAGGTTTTTTATCAAATATAATACCCATTAGGCGTCACGGTGGCTTAGTTGTTAGCACGTTCGCCTCTCAGCGCTAGGGGTTCCTGGTTCGAATCCCCATCTGGGTGGAGTTTCCATGTTCTCCCCGTGTCTGCGTGGGTTTCCTCCGGGTTCTCCGGTTTCCTCCCACAGTCCAAAAACATGGATCAAGTTAATTGAATTCTCAAAATTGCCCCCTATAGAGTGTGTCTGTGTGAGTGAGTGTATGCCCAGCGAGACGTTCTCCCCTGGATGGGCATGGGGAACCCCACCGCGACCCTAATAGAGGATAAGCGGGAGATAATGAATGATAATACCCATTATATTTAAATCAATTAAATCATTGGGACTCCAAAATGGGACTAGTCAGCTTAAGCCCCATTTGAAAGCCAACAAAAGAAATACAGCATGAAATACAGATCCCTTCCTTCAAAAGAAGTTCTGTGAATGTTGATGATTAGCTCATCACTCTCCCAAAAACACACAAAAAAAGAATTCCCTTTGCTCTGTAGAGCACATACACTGTACACAGAGCGAATGTCCAAGAGTCACGATTAAAATGCCCAACATCAAAAAGTCCTTGTAGCTTTATACTGACTGTTTACTGAGCCATGTAAAGCCCCCCGGCCCCTCAGCCCTTCCCATCATAAACACACACCTGCATTCACATACACACCTGAAACGGAGCACGAAGCCTCATGCTTATCTGCCGAACCTCCAATTTCTCGCTCTGTATTTGAACAAAAGCTCTCATGAATTTTAAGCGAAGGCTTTGCTGAGAAATTCGGTACGGATGTCCTAGTTAAAACTATTTATATGTAAATGAGAGTGTATTTACCCGGTGTATCTGAAAGTGAGTGTGTGTGTGTGCGTGTGTATCTATGGGTAAGCATTGAATGTACTTGGAATTCATCATTAAAATTCTTTTTCATTAATAAGCCAGAGGACTTGAGAAAAGAAGAACGTAATTAAGCCACCAACAGAAACCCTGACAGAATCCTTTTGCCTTCATGTAGGTTTCACTCAAAAACAAACAGCTTATTCAGCAAATCTCTGAGACATCGATCAGCTGGTTCAAAAGGAATCAATCAATAAATAATCAATTATAACTGTACATACAGGTCTCTACAGTCAGTGGCTTCTTTATCAGATGCACCTCCTTATCTCATGTCCTCTCATGATTTTCTGGGCAGATGTGCCAATCCATCGCTAGTCAACACCTCCTCATCAGTTTCATTTATTATATTCAGCATTGTTACAGTGACCTGATGGTCTCCTGTTCGATCCCCAATGCCCTTTGGAAAATCACCCAACCCCACTTGCTCCTCAGACGCCATATAGTGGGCTGCCCTCCGCTTCAGGCATGTATGCTCACTTTACTCTGTGTGTGTATATATATGTGTGTGTGTGTGTGTGTGTGTATGTGTGTGTGTGTGTCACTGCACAGATGGATTAAATGTGGAGGACAAATTCCCCTGTGTGTAAAAACAGTAGGCAAAATAAATCACTTCATCACGCAATCACAGTCTGTAGTCCGTCTGTCTGTCTGATTACCTTTAGTCACCTTTAATCTGTTTTTCAAAAGTAAGAACCCCCATAGTGCAGGTATTACTTGGGTGGTGGATTATTCCCAAACCCACAGTAAACGATGTGGTGGTGGTTTGGTAATATAGGTTTTGCTTGTACAAATCAGCTATAAAATGAGATTAGATAATCCTTTATTGGTCCCACAGTAGGGAAAATTCACATAAAAGTTCATTATAAATAATCCACTATCCAAATATGACTCCAAATGGCTTTATGAGAAAGTATGAACACCCCTGCTTAAACTGCATGTTTACTAGACTTTCTAAATGTTAAATAGATTGGCATGTTCTCCATCAGAACTATTAAAATGAGACATTTTATAAACAATGTATTATTTGTGTATTGTTCTGCACAGTGTAGTTGAAATATGTTACATCAAGCAAATAATTACTAACTCAGGATATAAATGTGCAGAAGTCTGTGAAGATGACGTGTTACATTATTAGACAGATCTCTGAGACCCTTCACCAGCAGAGGGCAGCAGTGTCGTGAGAAAGCAGCTGCATGAAACTTCAATTCCCACAAATAAACTTTTGCAGAGTCTGAGAGTGCAGCTAATCTCCACCAGCAAGTCTGCTCTCCCCTCACGTGTCTCTATTTAACCTGCACAGAATAGGTGCTCTGAGCTCTCTGTGAAATATAAGTCTGCATTATGCTGGAAGAATCTCCCAAAGTGGAGCAGATATATAACCCATTTTAAACACAGAGCTGTAGCTGCATCAACTACGATGATGGCACTGTTGTTTGGAAGACTGAGGTGAGTGAGGTGAGATGAGGTTTATATCGGCAGAAGGATGCTGAAGATGGAGCCAGGCAGCAGGAGGAGAGGAAAGATGGATGTGGTAAGGAAGGACATGCAGGTGGGTGGGATGATGGAGGAGGATATTAGGATAAGGTGAGGTGGAGATAAATAATAATAATGATAATAATAATAATAATAATAGGGCGACACGGTGGCTTAGTGATTAGCACGTTCGCCTCTCAGCACTAGGGATTCCAGGTTCGAATCCCCATCTGGGTGGAGTTTCCATGTTCTTCCCGTGTCCGCGTGGCTTTCCTCCGGGTTCTCTGCCCAGTGGCCGAAACATTCTCCCCTGGATGGGCACGGGGAACCCCCCCGCAACCCTAATATAGGATAAAGTGGAAGATAATGAATGAATGAATGAAATTGCCCCATATAGAGTGTGTTTGTGTGTGTCTGTGTGAGTGAGTGTGTGCCCAGCGATAGATTGGTGTCCTGTCCTGGGTGTTTCTGCTCAGCACCCGAAACATTCTCCCCTGGATGGGCATGGGGAACCCCCCTGCAACCCTAATATAGGATAAAGCGGAAGATAATAGATGGATGGATAATAATAATAATAATTATAATAATAATAATAATAATAGTAATAATAATAATAATAATAATAATAATAATAATAATAATAATAATAATAATGTGTCAGTCATAGGCACGAGTTTGAGGAACTAGCATTGTGACCTGAAGGTCCCTGGTTCAATTCTAGGTCCCACCAAATACTATGTCTGAAGTGCCCTTGGGCAAGGCACCTGTTCAATGCACAGATGGGTTTAAACGTGAAGGCCAAATTCCTCAGTGTGCGACCCCTACTGGGAAGAGGGAACAACCACAAGAAGTAGGACATTAAAGCATAAAGGCATCAGGAATCACAGAACTGAACATGTAGCAGTCACAGCTCCCTCCTGTGATTTACTTACTATATTACACAAGCTTGAGTGTCTTATTGCTTTTGTAATACATTTGTGCAAAGCATTATTAAACAAAATCAAGGTTTAATTCATAAATGTGTTTATTTAAAACTAAATTATTAATAATCTGGTCTTCTGCAACATAATGTCTGTTTTTTTAAAAGTGAACATTGGTTGCTAAGCAACGGGATACCGGCTTAGTGCTCATCGGGAAGTGGCTCGGTGTTAATATATTAATCTGTATATTTGCGTTAATGGTACATGATTTAAAATAAGGTTCTAGCACGTTCTCACATTTCTTTGCTTGTGAGCTGGAACAGTTTGGTTCGGCGCTTACGTTTTAAACGTTCAGCACATGCGAGAATGTCGTGGCAGGGTCTTAGGATGCAGTATGATGCAGGAACCTGGCACAATGATACGAATGAGAAGCGGTCAAAGGTGTATTGTCAATGATGTCCCAACTGGACAATCTGGCTCAACCAATCTGATTTAAGGACTGGAACTGGCTGTTTTATAAAACATCAGATTACACACCTGTAGGTTGATCCAGTCTATTGCTGTCTTTTTTTTTTATTGTTTTTTAGATAACATGATGTTATGTCCTCTGCAAAGTCACTCTGGATGGATGTTCTTCGCTTTATAATCTCAGCGCAGACTGACGGAGTGAGTTTTCAGTACAGAACCGCCACACGAGCAAATCAGATCCAACTCCACGACCAACTTCAGAATCATTAGCTGCCTGCAGTATTCACTCCAAACCTTCTATCCACCTAATCCTGTCTCTGTGAGCAGATGTTGCCGTGATGTTACCGTGCTTCTGAGAATTGTCTTGCCAAGCAGTAACCACAGAAGCAAATTTATACCCAGCCCAAAGCCAGGGTTCAGGGAGCAGCGGAGTGTGACAGGAACGTATTAACCAGAGACAGAAATCCGAGCTGAAGGGGATATTGACTGGAGGAGGCAGAACAAGGGAGGTGTCTCTGGAGGGATGGAATGAAAAGTGGGAGATCAAGGGTGAGAGCCGGGGGAGAGAGGAGAGATGACAGAGAAAGAGATGACTGAGTGGAAACACGGTAGCTTCCCGTGAGCCAGAGAGGTTGTTTAATCAATCCACTAGACAGAGTGTAAAGATCAGGATCAATTCATTAGGCATTACGAGGCGGGGAGTTTTGGTCAATCTGGATTTTATGGGTCAGTAAGTAGCTGGTGGACGAAAGGGTTGTTCTGACCTTCCGATTAAGATATTACACTCATCAGTCACTTTATTAAGACACCTCTGATTTAGTTGGCATGTTCTCCTCTCAGCGCTAGAGATTCCTGTTCAAATCCCCATCTGGGTGGAGTTTCCATGTTGTCTCTGTGTCCACGTGGGTTTCCTCCAGGTTCTCCGGTTTCATCCCACAGTCCAAAAACATTGATCAAGGTCAATTGAATTCCCCAAATTGCCCCATATAGAGTGTGTTTGTGTGAGTGAGTGTGTGCCCAGTGATAGATTGGCGCCATGTCCTGGTTGTATCTGCCCAGTGCCCGAAACTTTCTCCTCTGGATGGGCATGGAGAACGCCTCCACGACCCTACCAGAGGATAAAGCAGAAGATAATGGATGGATGGATGATTTAAAATTTTATACTTCCACCTGCCGTAAAAAATGCTTTTTGTAGTTTTTCAACATCAGACTGTAGTCCATTTGTTTGTCACATACTTTATCTCTTTACTTAACATCTTTAATGTTCAGAACCAACACAGAGCTTGCAGATTTTGACAGTGTTGCGCTTTAATGGTATGTGTACCGCTGATATGAGTGGCTCTGACACAGATCAGACACAGAGGATCAGACACAAACATGCTGCTGAAGTGTTAAAACACTGCGTGCACTCTTTTAAAGTGATCTATTCTGCCGACACAAAGAAATCATTGCCGGCTGTTTAAACTTTCACACCTTTAGCAACAGAACTGAATCAAATCCCTGGATTTCCATAATTAAGGTGTCAGTTAAAAATCCCTCAGTTAAGAAATCAGACCATACGAATGGATCTCAGCACATGCCGGAGTCCCGATGGCGCTGGTGGTGGTGGTGTGTTCAGGATGAATCACGCCATCACGCCCTGTTATTGCTCCATGTTGCTTGACTGAACTCCACTTGTCTTTTTAAGCAGCTGGAAGCCAACAGTCACAGCAGGAGTGGCTGAGTGTATTAAAATGCATTTTAATAAACACATATATTATCATTCAGCTGTATTTATTCTGGGAACGCCAAAGTATAACACTAAATGCCTTCCAGTCTCGACCCTGTGATCTTCTCATGAATGTCGTCATAATGATTTTTATTAATTGTAATGCCTTTAATCGCAGTTAATTGCTAAATCTATTAATTGTCTCATCCCTAGCCAGGACCATTTGGCCTCTGATTAACCCTTAACATCCATCCATCAATTTTCTTCCGCTTTATCCTCTATTAGGGTCGCGGGGGGGGTCCCCATGCCCATCCAGGGGAGAACGTTTCGGGCGCTGGGCAGATACATCCAGGACAGGGCGCCAGTCTATCGCTGGGCGCACACTCCCTCACACAGGCACACACAAACAACCTCTATATGGGGCAATTTGGAGAATTCAATTAACTCTGATCCATGTTTCTCGACTGTGGGAGGAAACCGGAGAACCAGGAGCAAACCTACGCAAATTGGGATTCGAACCGTGAATCCCTAACGCTGAGAGGAGAACATGCTAACCACTGAGCCACCATGCCGCCCTAACCCTTAACATGTGATAGAAAAACATGAGACCCCAGCAAAATCCCACACAGGCACAGGGAGGACATGACCCCACACAGAAGGGATAGGAATCAAACTGAAAGGACCTTCATGCTATGAGACATGCATATACATACATACAGTATACACACACTATGTATACATATACACACTGTACATAGCTCACAGCACGGCTGAAACAGATCATCAGTGCACATTCTTATATTCATCCCAAAATTTAAATCTCCACTAAGTATTTATAATTTATTGGTCGGTTGTTAAACCCCGATGACAAGCAGATTAATGTGTTAACTTTGAACCCTGTGGGCTCAGTTTCAATTATTCTCTCTCGGCCAGAAAGAGGGGTACCATATCATCATTTTACATCCCATCATCCATCACCATGCCCAGCTAGTGTTGTGCTGTGTGTGTAGCATGTGTGTTCTGAAATCCAGCACCTCTGACCAAAAAGTCTCATTAAAATCAGTTATAGAGTTACAACACCGCCCCCTAATGATGACTTTTATATTTGTGTGTCTTCCACAATTAATCTGTGATGTTAGGAAATCAATTTTAACCTTATAATAAAATTATTTATAACTATATAGATTTAGACCCACACACACACACACACACACACACTCTCACTTTTTTCCTGTCTGTTTTTTAATAGGACCCGGCGGAGTGATCACTCCAGCGATTGTGGAGTATCGATCTGATTCTCACGTGTGATTCACAGGTCCCTGTGGAAAACCCTTCTATTGATAAACTCAATGTCTCTTTCTAACACACACACACACACACACACACACATACACACACACACACACCCAGCAACTGTGTTATGAAAACAATTAAATACACTCCTCCATTGTCCTCTCTCATGTCAATCCTGTACACATTTAAAGCTCATGTTTTGGGTTTTCTACACTTTTTGTCTCCTAAAGAAGATTTACTGTGTGAAAACTAAAAGCTTTGAATTATCTGCTCGTTGGCTGACCTACAATCCAATCTACGTTCTACAAAAAGGTGTCCTTGAAAGGCACCATTTATAAATAAAATGCATTATTATTATTATTATTATTATTATTATTAATATTATTATCCATTATCTTTACTACATCTCTGACTAATGACTGAAATCACCACACATCCAATTAGTTATTAACATCATATAACGTTTTAATGTTATTAACGGTGAGGAATGAAAATATATTTCTAATCATTTTGATTATTCATTCATTATCTCCCGCTTTATCCTCTATTAGAATCGCGGTGGGGTTCCCCATGCCCATCCAGGGGAGAACGTCTCGGGCGCTGGACAGACCCAGGACAGGGCGCCAATCCATCGCTGGGCACACACTCACTCACACATACACACTCTATAGGTAATTTGGAGAATTCAATTACCTTGATCCATATTTTTGGACTGTGGGAGGAAACCGGAGAACCCAGAGGAAACCCACGCAAACACGGGGAGAACATGGAAACTCCACCCAGATGGGGATTCGAATGGGATGGGAATCCTTAGTGCTAAGAGGCGAACGTGCTAACCACTAAGCCACCGTGCCGCCTCATTTTGATTAGTGTTATAAATATATTTTTTTAATGTTGTTGCAACAGTGACCCCTGCTGGAAGCTCAAAGGATCTTGTTCTACAATATTAGGACCCTTCCTTGCAAATCCAGAACACAGTGTTAAGATAATTTTATTCATCACTTATGTTTATGTTAAAAAGGTTGCGATGAATTCTACTGATTTCTAATCATTAAGTTATTTATGTAATGACGATGTCAACATGCCATGTTCCTGTTTTTCCTCATTTCCATTGACGCAAGAACAAGGTTACACCATTAAAAATACAGCAGTCGAGTGAATAAAGCTTGAGTTAATGAAATAACCTTAAACTCACAGGCAGATGAATGCTGTTCTTTTAAAGACAGCACTCTGAAGCGATGGCTGGGAGAGGCTCAGAATGCGAGGCCCCGTCTTGTGTGTGTCTGTCTGCATGCATTATTCATTCAGATTTCAGTATGGTGTGAGAATAAAGCCATGTGAGTCCAAAACCCTATAGCTCCTCACAGTCTGAAAAGCAACAGAGCAAAACTGTAGACTACAGGAGGCGAGAATCTGCATCCTATAGAATAAAAAAAAAATGAGGACAAAATGATGGAGAGGATTTTTTTTTCATCCACACAACGAAAAGAGGCTTTTACAAAATACATCAAATTATTAACAGGACAGCCTCACATTCAAAACATCTCATCTCATTATCTTCTGCTTAATTCTCGAACTTGAGTAGTGGGCAGATTGGGGGGCAGATTTCACATGACCATATATAGGAGAACAGTTTGGGTGTTTAGCAGATCAGATACACCCAGGACTGGCTGCCAATCCATAATCAAACACACGCTCACAAACACTCATACACACACACTATATAGGGGCAATTTAGAGCAGCCAATTCACTTTGAATCCATGTTTTTAGACTGCGAGAGAAAACCGTAAAAACACCCACACAGACACAAATCCCAGGTTTGGATTTGGGTCTGGGTGGAGTTTTCATGCTCTCCCTGCAGCCGTGTGCATTTCCCCCGGTTCTTCGGTTTCCTCCCACAGTCCAAAAACATAGATTTGAGGTGAAGTGGCTGCTCTAAATTGCCCCTACATAATATGTGTGAGTGAGTGTGTGCCCAGCAATAGATTGGCACCCTGTCCTGGGTGTATCTGCCCATCACCTGAAACGTTCTCCTCTGGATGGGTATAGAAACCCCACCCCACGCAATCCTAGGTAGGATTAAGAGGAAGTATCTGCCCAGTGCCCGAAACGTTCTTCCCTTGATGGGCATGGGGAACCCCCCCGTGACCCTAATAGAGAATAATAATAAATAAATAAAGATAATGGATGGATAATGAATGAATTAATGATCATTACTGACCATCATTATTTATGTAACTGAAATTCTGGATCCAGAAATCTGCATTCGATCCATAAACCGTCAGAACATATTTAAAACAAGCTCTTAAAAAATATGCCTGCGATGAAATTCCTCTTCTTTTCAATATAATGTTGAAAAACCACCAGCCTATAATTTCTTCTCCCAGTAATTTGCAGGAGAGCTTTTCTCGTGCTCTGTGTTTAATTCCCATCCTTGTGCCTCAGCCCAGAGCAAAATGTAGAGGTGAAGGAGTACAATCTTGACAAGGTTGGATATTTAGCTGTTTATGGTTAGGAGGAATTTGACTGGCTGTCCCATTCGTTTTTTTTATTTTGGAACGGACTAAAATTTAAGATCGGACCTAATAACAGAGTGAAGGAGCCAAATGTTTCCACAGACAGAATGGAAAAGTTTAGTGGTTTAGATCCCATTTAATGAAACAATCGATAAATTGTCAGCCTCATGTTCTCAAACTGGAACCGAATCCACTTGTAACTGTTCGAGACCAGTCCGTTCTGTTCGGGTCATTTTGGAATCTTCTGTAAACTGATCGTGAGATGATCCAGATGGCTGTTTATCTCAATACACACATCTGAGAGAGAGAGAGAGGGCCATCTGCTTTGCTATCGTAATATACATCTCACCGCGCTGAGTGCTCATGCCTCAGGTAATGTCCTTAGTGCCGCCACGACAGAGAGGATGGAGTCCAAGTTCTGTATGCAGACAGACAGGTTTGGTTCTTCTGCCAGCTGCTTCGACAAACCAACAAGAAAACTACATGCTTTGATGTGCAGGACCTCTTTTTGGCTCCCCTTATTGTCCATGTTCTCAGTTCCACTTACTGTAAAGATGGACTTTGTAGTTCTACAATTCCAGACTGTAGTCCATCTATTTGTGGACTACAGTACATACTGTGTTTACTCTGTTCTCTAATGGTCAGGACCCCAATAGTACCACTACAGAGCAGGTATTATTTGGCTGCTGCATTATTCCTATCCCAGCAGTGTCACTGAGGTGTTTAAATAAAACTCCAGCAGCACTGCTGCACTAAAAACGCCCCACTGCATCAGTGTCACTGCAGAACTGACAATAAACAATCTACCACCCAAATGATACCTGTTCTGTGATGGTCCTGCCCAATAGAACAGAGAACCAACAGAGAACAGATGGACTACAGTCTATTATTGTGAAACTACAAAGTCCATCTATAATGTAAGTGGAGAAAATAGACAATGGAGCAAGAAAGGGGTGTATCCAAACTTTTGACTGGTACTGCAGAATCAGTTTCAAACATGTGCACCTGCTTCATACAACCACAAAATCAACTGGACTGAGTGCACAGAAAACAGTTTATAGGTTCAGGCAATTAACATGGGTCCTATCTGTGTTTTGTATGTTCTCCCATGAGTATCAGAGTTTCTAGCTTTATCACAAATGTTCAAACACCAATGTCAGGTATACCGATGATACAAACGAACCCCTGGGTGTAAATCTGTTCATCTCTATCCTTGCCCTGCTAGGAACTTTACACCAAGAAAGTACTGGGATAGGCTCATTCACATCTGCAATCCATATCAAAGAAAATTAATGCTTCAGTCATTAAAATCAATATATTAATAGTTTACCGTCATAATAATATTAATAATCATGACTGTACCACAGTACACAGTGTTGGTGTTGCACAGTTGCAGATGTTCAAAAAATACGACAGGAGAGGAAATGTACACCAGGTTTAGGTTGAACGTCTGCATCACATACAACGGAATAGAGACAGACGTACCATAAGGCTGGTCTGAATTGGACTTCCAATTCGTTTCCATGTGTGATGTCGTTCTGACTCTCTCCGGAGCTCATCAGAATTCAGACCTCATATCGGCTCTTTCTTGGCCTTTTGGGAAGATCAATATTTAGGAAGCAATGCATGTAGGACAGACAGCATGTATCTGTGTGAAATGTCAGACACCTCAGCCCACGCACTCATCACCCCCCCCCCCTTTCCCCCGTTACCTTCAGGAGGATCGGACTTGTCACATGCCTACGACATGCTAATGCCCCTTACGCTCTCAGACAGTTCTCCAGGCGTGCGGGTTTTACTGATGTACCAACACGGTACCGCTGTCTGCCTGCACGCTCATTTATTCAGTGTTTACAGAGAATATGGTTCATGTTCAGTTCATCATGCAAGCTCTTCTACGCAGAACACGTCCACAGACCTAACCTTTGTTTCTTAACTCGACACCATGACCTCTTTTCATGACAGAACAAAAAGTTTCTAGAACCAAACTGTGAAAATTCCGCCTCTGGCCAAATATATTTAGACGTTGTCTTTTTTTTCTGGGTGCAGGGCCATTGTGTGCCTTCAAGACCAGCATTAACCTAATTATAAAGCAATCATGGATTAAGTTACCCTGGGGCTTTAATGCAGTCTTTCTGAAGTAGCACTTGAAACATGTAAGCAGATTACACATATTTAACCTTCACTGTCCTTCATACTTCTCCTTCTAATACCAGAACACAATTAAGGAGGGACCTCGTCTTTTTCTTTAATTCATTTCAACGAGGACTTGAACAGTATTCTTTCTGCATGTGCTTTTGTTCCACTCTGAATGCTCTCTGCTTATCTCTGCGCTCCGGTTCCCTCTGTGAGGCGGCATTAGAACGATTCAGAAGAACCTGAACGTCGTTCTGTTGAAGATGCTCCATGATGATTCTGTCAGCAGAACAAACGGAAGGTGACAAATAGATTTATTGCTGTTTAATGGAATGACAATATTGTTCTGCAGTGTAGCATTTATAATAATAATAATTATTATTATTATATAATTATTATTATAATTATGTCTTCTTTTTGTGCAATTAAGCTATGTAAATATAAACACACACACACACACACACACACACACACACACACACCCCATCTATACCCATGAGGAAACTACATACAGAAAGGCACACACAAACAGCTACAATCACAAAGATACAAAGACACACCCACAAAAACACACACACAAAGTCACACACACACAAAGACACAGACGCAAAGACAAAAAAAACCACACACAGACACTCACAAACCAAAAAAAAACACACAGACAGACAAAAACATATTCCACCCACACACACACACACACACACACACACACACAAAGACACGCACAAACAAAGACAGACAGACACCCACACACAAAGGCACACACACACACATACACTTGATCACCCACAAAGACACATCTATTCACACACACACAGGCACACACACTAATAAAACACACAAACACAAACATGCAGGCACACAGAAGGACACAGAGCCAGAAAATGCTACATACATGTACACAATGTCATTCACACACACTCATGCACACACACACACACACACACACACACACACACACACATACATTATTATAGAAGATGTTTCTCAGGATTCAACAGAATTCTGTAAATATTCTCCCGCTCTTTACAGATTAATGATGGCAGTGTAATGAGCTCTTAATTAAAGACGCACACTGCGCGTCACATGCACAGCTTTTAATCAATACGTGTGGAATTATTATTTTCTGGCATAATAAAACAGAGTTAGGTGTCGGCGACATCAGCTCGCCGCTGAACACTCTCTCATCAGACAGTGCGGATTCAATCTCTGGAGCTGAAACTCTTTCACCTCTGAGGCTCACGAGCGCATTGCTATTCAGTGCAGCAGTGGAGTTATCTACATAAGTGATTCACAGGTTACCTGACAGCAGCAGCTTCTGCATTTCCATTTCAGACCAGAGGAAAAAGTGATGAGCAGAAGATGGGGTGAAATTAAAGCAGCAGTCACAAAGAGGATACATGAATAAGAATGAAAAGAGGGAAAAGAGCAATTACCAGAACCAACAGAATAAAACCCAAAGGCAGCGCCATGGATACAGGAAGGGTGCTGGCGTGGAGAACAGGTAAAAAGCAATTTCACAGGCAGAACCGTGTTTGGATTATGGGGTGTGACCTGAAATGTTCCTCAATTTCTTACATCTTACAACAATAACTTTCTGGCACGTTATGGAAACGCGAGAAATTACGTACTAAAGTAACTAGTGACTAGATAAACTATAACCAATATAACTGCTATCCATCCATTCATCCATTCTCTTTTGATTAATTTCATGCTAGGGATTAGGGTCGTAGGGGGGTTCCCCATACCATTCGTGAATAGAACATTTGGGCACAAGGCAGATACATCCAGGATAGGGTACCATCTATCGCTGGACACACACACTCAATCAATCCAGCCATTATCTTCTACTTTATTCTGTACTAGGGGGGGGGGGGGTGTTTCCCCATGCCCATCCAGGGGAGAACGTTTCGGGCCGTATGTAGATACCCCCCTGGACAGGGCACCAATCTATCGTTGGGCACACACACACAAACACACTCTATGGGGCAATGTGGAAAGTTTAATTTGCCTTGAATCCATGTTTTTGGACTGTGGGAAACCGGAGAACCCGGAGGAAACCCACACGGACACGGGGAGAACATGGAAACTCCATCCAGATTGGAATTCAAACCCAGAGAATTCCTAGCACTGAGAGGAGAACCCCACACTCACTATATAGGGGCAATTTGAATAGGGGAAATCGTGTCCTTTGAGGCCATGTAGAGGATTAGGCAGAATATGATGACGATAATCACAATAATAATAATAATAATAATAATAATAATAATAATAATAATAATATCAGTCTAATTTCTCAAATAGGCTGATCATAATACATTTTATATACTAACAAATTATTCTCATATATTTAATGCAAAACTTCAGGTGCAGAAAAGCTGTTTATCCTCAAAATGTCATCAGTCTACAGTTTTATTCACGCAGACCTGGGACCAATGAGATGGAGAAAAAATGCTCTACTGACAATACTGCACAGGAAGAATGAAGTATGAAGAACAAACTAAAGTCAGCGACTGAAACCTAAGTCTTTATAAACTGAAGAAAATATTTCCAGGTGTTAAAAAACAATTTCAAAAAGTGTTATTATTGCTCCCCCTGCAAAAGTGCATTCAGAGGAGTTCAGCAGACTCCAGCAACCTGCAGTGTGAGCAATAATCTGAGAGTGAGGAACACAGGAGTCGAGCTTCCCAGGTGTGACTGACCTGCCAAAATTCCCAAGGACACAGTGGGAAATCCTCAAGCACATCCAAAAAGGTCCTTGATCTTAGGTTTTGGTGAGAAACATGGAGTAAGGATGAGCTTTGAGTATCATTTAGATTTACTTCTCGTCAGTTTAACCAGATGATGATAACGAAATCAGGTGAAACATGTGACACTCAACCTCTCATAATGTGGGGAGATGGAGGAAGGGAGGGATGGTTGGAACGGCACTCTGTGAAGTCATTTCTATTTGCGGTTGTGTGACGTTTGTTGCGGAAAAAAAATTCCACCGAATTACCAAACTGTAATTACACAAACCTAGCAGAAATAAAGCCCACAGAACATTAAGATGAGAGATTATTATCCTACATTAACCATAATCACCAGCTTACAGAATTCCTCATGTCTGAACTGCTCGACTACCAAAATGACGCGAGCCCTTTTTTTTTTTTCTGTAATAACTGAAGGCTAAACTAAACTATTATACACGTTAAGTGAACTGAACTCTTCACCTCTCACTGAACTCTGTTGAAAAAAGTGAAGGGAAGTTCCATTTATGTGATTAAGTGAGAGCAAGTGGATGCATGACAGATCAGGGATTAAATAATAGGTTTTTTAAGATGCAACATTAATCTTCATATGTTGTGCTGGTATGGGCGACGAGAGATAAGGGATGAGGGATGAAGCCAATGTGACACTGATCTTCAAGCTAGAATAAGAGTTTGCATGTTCTTTAAAGAATTGTTCTCTCAATTGGAAGTCGCTTTGGATAAAAGTGTCTGCTTGATGACTGAATGTGATGTATGATGGATATGAAATGATGAATAAAGTGTGCTGAGATATAAGATTTCAGGCCATATCACAACTAAAGCAAGGAGGATCAGGCTATATCAGGTTTAATCTCATATTCTAATACTGTCTATTATTAAAACCTTAAACTGACTTTAATACGATGTTCATACAGTTCATACAGATTGTGTATATTTCAATTAGTCAAGCACAACATTACATTATGTCATTTTCTAGATGACTTTTTCCAAAGCAGCTTATAAGTATCCCATTGCACCATGCCACCATAAGACAGAAATATAGAGAGGTCTAAAGACATATTTACATACTGCAGTCTAAAGGTATCAATAAATTATTTCTATAAATCAGTAAATTAATGCTGTATGTCTAACAAACCTAATTAATAATAACATTAACACCTGACGTGCATTATGAAAAAATTCTGAATCTCATAAGCACAACTTTACACATTAACTTGCACCACCATTCAAATTATTATCTCAGAAGTCAATGTGGCAGAGCAGTGAGTGAGAGTGATGGCCGGATCAAGTCGTCCTTACTGCACCGGGGCAATATTGACCTGGTTGTTCAAACCATCAGCAATATACAGAGGGCTGTATTTAGTGCCATGCTTTTGCAGCCAAGATGGTGATAAGTAGCGGTAGGTGAAGCATGTCTGACAAATAGTTTTTTAAGCAGCGGTAAAAACGCTGATCACTTAAAAATGTCCTCAGTGGCTGGAGCTCAGCGGCGCCGAGGGAGAAGGTGGAGCTGTTGGTAATGGACTTTGATTAGAAATTATAAACGCACCTGACACAGCTCCACCTAATGAATGTGTGCGTCCTTTATAAGCTGCAACATCACATACCGCAGGGAGAGAGATTAACCACGAGCTGCAGGAATGCAAGTGCACGGCATCGACACCAGCCAGCGCGCGTATGTACAATTTAGATTAGATTCAACCTTATTGTCACTGTGCAGAGTACAGGTACAGGGCCAATGAAATGTAGTTATCTAACCATCAACCATCCATTATCTTCTGCTTTATCCAGGGTAAATAAAGTGCATTAATAACATTGACTGGTGCATTGAGAAGTGAAGTGTATGAATGTATATACATAATATGAACATGATGTAAAGTGCACTACAGTACAGAAGATGCAGAGAATTTACTTTTTAATACAAAGTTAATACAGCTTTTTTGTCTTAAAAATTAGTTAAAAATTTGTCTTCGGTCCTCATATGGTCCTCCCTGGTCGAAACTAATCACTAAACCTACATTGTATGCAAACAACAATAAAGAATGTTATATAATTTTCTATTTTCAACATCAAGAAACCTTCTTTTGTCCCCTTTCTTTGCCTGATGTATCTATCTCGCTTTATCCCCCACTCCCTGTATGTGTGTGTGTGTGTGTGTGTGTGTGTGTGTGTGTGTGTGTGTGTGTGTAAGAGAGAGAGAGGAATCTGAAAACAACAAAGCAGGCTGATTGAGCTCTGCAGGAGTTAAACACAGACAATCAGTAAGAACCTCGAGTGGATCACTATGGTGAAGTGTACAGGATGCTACGCTCCGTCGCCTCTTCAGAGCTTCTTCAGTGCAGACAATTTCATGCCTCTTTCATAGTGTTAATGTTTGGGGGGGGGGGTCCTGTTTCTACTTTCTATGTTACAAACCTGCTAAACTACCAACATAACATAGCATCCTGTGTTTGGGGATCGCAGGGCCTGTCATCAGTCCTGTGGGTCTGAGCATCATCCAGAAAGATCTCAGTATTAGATAGATGTTTTGAATCCTAAACAGATGTCAATTCAGCCGGATCTTCATCCTTCTTCCCAAAAAATCTGAGACTTATCAGAGAATCATCATTCCGGAATCATGGGTTTCGATCCACCCTGGATTGTCTTTACATGTCTAATATAAATCCACATGAAGGTCAGAAAGCAGGTGCAGCGTCTGACCTTGTGCCTTCCAGCAGTGTACAGGTGATGCATCACCTAACCCACCGTGCACAGGAGTTGGTACACATGCCTGTCCCCCCTCTGAATGTGTGATATTGAATAGGAGAGAGGATAACACCTGAGCCCTGGCTGTATCAGTTAAACCATATGTATACCACTCAATTTTCACAAAGTAACTTTGTATAAGGGTTTAAATTATTTGTTAGGGCTAAGCGATAATAACCACAATGCTTGTTAACAGTACAATACACTGTGAGCTACAATTTATTATCCATCCATTATCTTCTGCTTTATTCTGTACTAGGGTGGCATGGGGGGGGGGGTTCCCTATGCCCATCCAGGGGAGAACGTTTCGGGCGCTGGTCAGATACACAAAGGTCAGAGCGCCAATCTATCACTGGGCACACACTCACAAACACAGACACACTCTATATGGGGCAAGTTGGAAAATTCAACTGACCTTGATCCATGTTTTTGGACTGTGGGAGGAAACCGGAGGAAACCCACACGGACACGGGAAGAACATGGAAACTCCACCCTAGCGCAGAGAGACGAACGTGCTAACCACCAAGTCACCGTGCTGCCACAATTTATTATAAATGAACATATTAACATTTAAGCTTTCAAAAAGTACGCACAGTGACCATGGATTTTAAAATCTTAAGGGTACATCAGTATAAATAGTCTGGTCATTTTCATCCATTCATTATCTTCAGCTAAAGCCGATATATAACATTTCGGGCACATTACACCCAGGACAGAATGTCAATCTTAGCTGGGCACACTATTAAATTAAAATTTCAAGCAGCCAAATTACCGTGAACCCATGGTTTTGGGAGGAAACTGGAAAATCCAGAGGAAACCCACACAGATACAGGGAGAACATGGATACTCCACCCAGATCGGAATTCAAACCTGGATCCCCATCGCTGAGAGGCGAACATGCCAACCATTAAGCCACTGTGCCACCCCTCCTTAGTTTTTATTGTACCCTTATTCCTGCACTTTATATATAATAATCACAAACAGTGATTATTAGTGGTTAGCATGTTCTCCTCTCAGCACTAGGGATTCCCGGTTCGAATCCCAATCTGGGTGGAGTTTCCATGTTCTCCCCGTGTCCGCGTGGGTTTCCTCCGGGTTCTACAGTTTCCCCTCACAGTCCAAAAACATGGATCAAGGTCAATTAAATTCACCAAATTGCCCCATATAGAGTGTGTCTGTGTGTGTGTCTGTGTGAGTGAGTGTGCCAAGCGATAGACCGTCCTGGGTGTATCTGTCCAGGGACCGAAACATTCCCCTCTGGATGGGCATGGGGAACCCCCCTGTGAGCCTAGTGGAGGAAGATAATAGATGGATGGATGGACTTACAAATGAGAGGACCTTCCAGAATTCCAGGAGGAATCTGTTCCAGGTCTATCTAACTCAACCCTGGTAAAATTAAAAGTTTTATATTACAATTTGAGAAAAACATGCTAAATGAATGATTGCTCTGACAGGATCATGATGACAGACCTTTTCTGATGAATCATGCACTGGAGAGTGAAGGTTGAATCGGAATGTAGATGCACAGAGTGCAGCAGCATTCCCAGCCAGATGTGATGGAGGCATTTTTTTTTCGCTGCAGGCTTTTTCACTTCTCTCTGATTAAAAGCTGTTTCAGTCCACTTACCCCACACCTGCTCCAGAACTGCGGGGCTTTTAAAAGCACTCCATTCAATTGTGCTTTAAAACTGCTTACATCACACATTCTTACACAACACACACTAATATTAGGAACACAGGGCAGAACTGAGGTTCTGCTGAAGATTGCGTTAGACGGGGATTCAAACCTGGATCCCCAATGCTGAGAAGTGTTCGTCCATTTGTAAACATAAATGCATTTTTTAAAATGATCCAATTTGCCCACAGTGGCTTAGTGGTTGGCATGTTCTCCTCTCAGCGATAGGGATTCCGGTTCGAATCCCAATCAGGGTGGAGTTTTCATGTTTATGCCCCGTGTCTGCATGGGTTTCCTACTGGTTCACCGGTTTCCTCCCACAGTCCAAAAACATCGATCAAGGTCAATTGAATCCAAATTGCCCCATATAGAGTGTGTTTGTGTGAGTGAGTGTGTGCCCAGCGATAGATTGGCGCCCTGTCTTGGGTGTATCTGCCCAGCGCCCGAGACGTTCTCCCCTGGATGGGCATGGGGAACCCCCCCGTGACCCTAATATAGGATAAAGCGGAAGATAATGGATGGATCTATTTTGCCTATAGTGCTTACACACAGAGAAATGTGTTCTCCACATTTAACCCATTCGCGCAGTAAAACACACAAACACACACACACACACACACACACTGAGTGAAGTGAGCACAGGCACCCAGAGCGGTGGGCAGCCCTGTACATGGTGTCTGAGAAGCAGTTAGGGCACTTCAGCCCTTATACTTTGTGGGTCTGGGAATTGAACCAGGGACCTTTAGGTTGCATGGCTGGTTCTTTAACCACAACTTTACGACTGTATTTATCCTGTTGGATAAAGTACTTAACAAATCAGCAACTCACAGTCAGTTACAAAAGTGGATTTAATATTATTCCTGAAAGTCACTGGATGAATCAGTAATGCAGGTTAAAAGAGACCAGTCAGTCTGACAGTATGGAATAATTGACAGAAAGCAGAAATGCTGTCTGACACATGTGCGCATCCCTCTAAATGACTGATAATCCATTTAACATTTCCCTAACCTTCCAGCTCTGCTTGTGTAGAATTTAATTAGCCATCCTGCTAAAACAGGCTTAAGAGCTTTGTGCGTGCGGCCTCCGAGCGGCATCAATAAACATGCCGGCCGTACCCTCAGCACAAGCCTTTAATCAGCCCGGGGCTCGGACAGCCCTTTCTCACCGAGTCTCGAGTGCACAACATCAATCGCAACTCTCTGCGGGACCGTTTCAGGTGCTAATAAACAAGCCGTCACTGGTTCTTACGTTTACATCAGTGCTGAATGACTGCTGCTCCATTAACCAGGCTCTATATCCCACAGTAACATATTCATATAATCATTATTATTGTTCTTATTACAGAACGCAGCACCTGACGATGCTCCCAGGGCGGGATATGTGGTTTTACACACATGATGAAGAGAACTGACAGGTGTTTTTCGGAACTCATAAACTGCTCTGTCTGTAGAACGACGGATAGATGGATTTAGCACATTTAAATATAGATTATTTCCTTATCTGAAACAGGGCTCATAAAGATTTACTGATATACTGATTGCTTAATTCTTTCCACTTCCACTGTGTGAGGATCCTCAACTCTGCGTCTAGCTGGAAAGCCTTTAACAGGCTTTTAATTAACGAGAAATTGAATTGCGGCGACAGAAGCCCCACTGGATTACTGCTCAACATCCGCAGCTCAACTGCAGAAACTTATACTGAGCTGTTTCCTCCCCAAATATCAGCACATGTTCAAGAGTCTATAACCTCTTACATCATTCATGGACTATCCCCATGCCTGTCCAGGGGAGAACGTTTCAGGTGCTGGGCAGATCAATCCATCTAATCAGTCAGTCATATAGACACACAAAGTATATGGGACAATTTGGAAATCTAGAGTAGCCAATATACCTTGCACAATCCATGGTTTTGGACTGTGGAAGGAACCCGGAAAACTCAGAGAAAACCTATGAAACTCCACCCAGATTGGAATTCAATCCTGGATGCCCAGCGTTGAGAGGCCAACACGCTAACCACTAAGCACTAATTTATTGAAATAATTAGGGACGTGAAATAAGGCAGCGTTTCTTATGAATTTAGATTAAGTGATGTTCTTATTGTTATTTTACACTCTTATTTTGTTCTACAGGGTTCAATCTGTAGGCTCTGTATGGGGATTTCTATATAACATTAAATTTATTTAAATATAAATTTAGCATTAAATTAACATAATCGTTTCTTTAATTTAATGATTACACGATGAAGATTGTTTAAAGCATCACTATCCGTAACTACAGAGCAGTTTTATCAGCAGGACAACATTCTTTTATGTTTTCAGATTAATAAGATCCTAAATGTACCCAGCTTTGTTTTTATTTTACACTGTTTTTCAGTCGTCAGTCACCCAGAAATTTCAATTAAATCAGATTAGATTAGATTTCCTACTTGCTCCTGCATTCTACACCCTATCAACCCATTTTTAATTAATGGAGGGAGATAAAATGTTCTATCATGAGAGATTGAGCTTGGGCGGTGCCTCTCACTAATCTAAACAATACTAACACAAAGCTTAAACACATATAAAGTTCAGATGATAACCACAAACATACATCCTTATAATAAAGATCTCATTCTGACAATATTTCGCTTAATCCTATAGAAGGGACGAGGGTCGCGCTTTGCCCATCCCAGGGAGAACATTTCTATTGCTGGACAGATACACCCAGGACCCACACACTAATTCAGAGACACAGAGCATATTGGGGCAATTTGGGGTAGTCCATGTTTTTGAACTGTGGAAGGAAACTGCTGACACAGGGAGAACATGGAAACTCCACCCAGGATCAGGATTCGAACCTGGATCTCCAGAGCAGAGAGGTGGACGTGCTCACTGTGCCGCCCCTTTTAATGGCAGTTAAAAGGTGAAGAGAAATATTATATTAAAAATAATAGAAATATAGGTTCTGCTATATATCACATTGCATATGGTGCTATATTTATATCATTTTACACTACATTTTATATATTTTTACATTTTATATATATTTATATAATATATTTATAGTTTCTCAAAATTGTCCCATATAGAGTGTGTCTGTGTGAGTGAGTGTGTGCCCAGCGATGGATTGGCGCCCTGTCCTGGGTCTATCTGCTCAGCGCCCGAGACGTTCTCCCCTGGATGGGCATGGGGAACCCCACCGCGACCCTAATAGAGGATAAAGCGGGAGATAATGAATGAATGAATATTTATAGTTGTATATTCTATATTCTATATTATATACATATATATTTATAGTTATATATTGTATATTCTATATTATATACATATATATGTATAGGTGTATATTGTATATTATATTTTACATATCGATATTGTATTTATAGCTTATTTTATATCTTATTTTCTTATTAAATTTAACTTAGAATATAGAACAGGGTGTACGGAAATGTGAGCCATAATTTTGTTTTTGTCTCAGGTACCACATGCAATACAAAAGATAATAAAATATGATAATAAAATTTTCTTGAATCTTGAATCTAAAACAGATGATTTCTGAGGTAATTATTAAATCCAAACACAGATCAGATGTATTAGCATTGTATTATTACACTGGTTAAACATCAGCACGCCGTTATGTGATATGAAACCTTTCTCCTGACAACCATCAGTGGATCAGACTGAAGTACAGAACATGAGGCACGGCCGCTGTCGTCTCTCACGCTGCGCGACGTGGTAAAGTTTTTATCACTTTGCACATCTCTGAGAGTGAACCCTGATGCAGACAGAGACGTCGTGCAGCATGTTTCCTCTGACAGTGATTGACTGGCTGATGTCTGAATGTTTCCTGCCAAGTTCTAACTCGTCGATCCCACTCAGTTCCACGGCAGCGCATGAGTGATGGCTTGTTAGATTAGCAGGTAGCATTGTAGCTATTTACATTTCTTTTTCTCTCTTTCTTTTTCTATTAATTAAATGATATATATATATCTCCATCCAAAGGAGGATGTTTTGAGTAATGGGCAGATACACACTAATCTATCGCTCGACACACATACAAACTCACTTAGACACACACACTATACTGTATAGGGGCAACTTGGAGAACTCATTTAACCTAACATTCATTTTTTTGGATCCCCCGAGCTGAGAGGCGAACATGATATCCACTAAGCCAATAAATAAATAATTATATTGCATTTTTTTGAGTGTGTGTTTTTGTGTGTGTGCTTGGGGCTGTTGGTTTTGAGTTTATTAATGTGTGTTTGTGTGTTTGTGTGTGTGGGGGTGATGATCAGGTTGTTGACTTACTGTCCTGGTGTGTGTGTGTGTGTGTGTGTGTGTGTGTGTGTGTGTGTGTGACACTCCTGTACGTATCTGGGTGCAGGGAGGGCTGATGTACCTCTTGATAAACCCCGGTTCTCTGTTAGAGTTCTGAAGCTGCTCACCTCGGTTTTTAATTGTTTAAATTGTTTGATTCTCTTTCGCTCGCTCTCATTTTCCTGAATAAGTGAAATGATCTTAAAGTGTCCTGCAGCTTTTCCTTTTCTTTTTTTGGCTGTGTATCTGAAGTGAAAAGCTCACACACAAACCAATAAAAAAACACTGTTGCGAACCATCTTACTGCACTGAGCACATTTCTGACTAATTCTTGGAATTTCAACTCAAATAAGCTACACGTGGGTGTGATGTGTGAAGTGTTGTTTTCCTAATAGATTTTACACATCACTACACAATTCAATTTCATGCTGCGGCGTTGTTTAGGCGGGAACATTAGCTGTATGTGTATGTGCATGTACATGACCCACAAACCTGATGTATACTGATGGAATGTGACCTGATGAATCCTCCACACACCGACAACTTCAAATCCCAAACTCAAGATGAGATGGCGTTCATTAAAAACACAATACAACAACAAACACAAAAAGCTTTTTCTTTTGCAATATACTGTTACTATAGGAGCGACACGGTGACGTAGTGGTTAGCATGTCCATCTCTCAGCGCTGGGGATCTGGGTTTGAATCCCAATCCATGTTCTTCCCATCTCCATGTAGAAGAAGATAATGGATGGATTGAGATGATAGGGGCACGGTGACTTGGTGGTTAGCATGTTCTCCTCTCAGCGCTAGGGAGTCCCAGATCGAATCCCAATCCATGGAGTTTCCATGTTCTCTCTGTGTCCCCGTGGGTTTCCTCCCACAGTCCAAAAACATGGATTTAGCATAGTGAGACACACAGTCAAATAGAAACTACTACAAAGTCTAGACTTTGAGAACTGATGTAGAGTTGTTCTCCATCCTTGGCCCAAAACCATAATTAGGAGTCTTCTTTCATTGTAATACCATCATTGACCTGATAATTAAATATTGATTGTCATTAATCATGTGAGGGTCAGAGTGAGATTCAAGGAGGCCGTTGTAAGAGCCTAGTCTGCCATGTTGGGCTACACAAGACTGTACAAGCACAGTATGTTAAACTAGTAAGCCATTAGCTGATGTCACTGTGATGAATAGCTTATCAACAGATTGTGCTCGGGGTCAGAAATGGGGCGCAAAGCCAATGAGATTTACACAGCAAGGAAGCGGGATGCAGTTCAGCGCAAACCTAGCTGCTAGCCTGTAAATCCAAACACAGCCACCACTATCTGATGTGATAAATGACGCTGGATCGAAAGAGAAATAAACAACACCCTCCTCCCCATCCCAGGAGACATCATTTACGCATAAACGTCATCATTATTCAGTTACAACATCATCAATCATCATTAATGCTTATTACATGGCTGTGGTATATACTCCATCCCGATTGGTCAGAGCGTTCAACCATTGTTATGGACACTATGCGATGAACCGTAAACAATGGAAGCAATGAAACCATTTAAAATCGATAGCATGTGTCAAATTATTATTTTATGTAATGATTGTGATGATGGGCACGGTGGCTTAGTGGTTAGCGCGTTCGCCTCCCAGGACTAGAGATTCCCGGTTCGAATCCCAATCTGGGAGGAGTTTCCATGTTCTCCCCATGTCTGCGTGGGTTTCCTCTGGCTTCATTGTTTTCAAAAACATGGATCAAGGTCAACTGAATTCTTCAAACATATATAGAGTGTGTTTGTGGGAGTGAATGTGCCCAGCGATAGATTGGCGTCTTGTCTGGGGTGTATCTTCCCAGCGCCCAAAACGTTCTCCCCTGGATGCCCATGGGGACCCTAGTAGAGGATAAAGTGGAAGATAATGGATGGATGGATTGAGATGATGAGCGGCACGGTTGCTTGGTGGTTAGCATGTTCGCCTCTAAGCACTAGGAATTCCTGGTTTAATTTCCCAGTCGGGGTGGATTTTATGTTCTCCCCGTGTCCATGTGGGTTTCCTCCGGGTTCTCAGTTTTCCTCCCACAGTCCAAAAGCATGGATCAAGGTCAATTGAATTCTCAAAATTGCCACATATAGAGTGTGTCTGTGTAAGTGAGCGAGTGTCCAGCGATAGATTGGCGCCCTTTCCTGGGTGTATCTGCCCATCGCCCAAAACGTTCTACCCTAGATGGGCATGGGGTACCCCCCCCACGACCCTAATAGAGGATATAGTGTAAGATAATGGATAGATGGATTGAGATGATATACAGTCATCTGGTCGTTACTGTAAAATAAACATCTGCAGAACGATTACAATCAATGTCGCGTTCTCTGTACCCATCCAGGGCAGATCACCAGCATTGTCTGGACATTGCTCTAAAACCTCAACATACTTTTCAGCAGTGATGGCGTTGTTCCAGATGTGTACAAAACAATGTGCATGATAACCAAAAAGCTGTTACTGTCTGGCTTTCGTTCCGTTTTTTCTTCGCACAAAACAAGATGCCACAGTCATTATCCAAACAGAGATGCCTGGACATGGACCACATCCAAATATACTCATTTGGCCCAAATGGTAATAGCACGAAGGCATCGTTATAGTTTTCTAATGACAAGTAAAATGTCCCCCCACTGATTTTCCCACTCTGCTCTCGCAGCTTTTCACTTCTATCCCTATTCAAAAAAACACAAAGCATCTGTGAATGACTATCAACTACAGCAGATGAGAATTTGGAGGCGAGAAGGTGCGAAAGAGTGGATGACTCAGAAGCAGAATATAGCCCTTGTGCCTCAGCAGTTCTTCAGCCGCCGTGCTAATTTTGCCTGCCTGCTAAATTACCATCATTTACCAACGCACAATTATTCAAACCAAACTCCGTGAATGAAACTCACGCAACATCTGGAGTTTTCTTCCTACATTAAGCATAATTACCAGGTAAGAAAATCTCTCACACAAGCTGCCTTTAAAGATCTAATGAGCCTGGCTTAATTTTAATGGGTACGAACATGGTTCCAAGTAAACACCCAGCGTTATTTAACCATGACTTTAATATTCTACAGTTACAGAAATGCTCGGTATTCTGTGAAATCATCAGCCAATCAACATGGCTACTGCTGGTCAACATGTTCATGTGGAAAAGCCATTTTAATATCCCAATTCCCTTCTTTTTTCGGATTTTTTTTAATCATAAAACTGAATCAACCTCATGAATAAAGCACAAGTGTAGAATTAATGATTAAAGTAACAAAAGTTAATGACGGATGGACAACAGTATAGTTGTATAGTGTATAGTGTAACATATAGTGTAATAACTAACACTGCGAGAACATACAAAAGTCGAAACCTCAACGTTTTATTCACAATTAAACTATAAATAGAGAATCTGAAACCCCTGCATCCATCCAATATATTTTGTTTTATCCTCTACTCCTCTAGGTTCGCAGGGGGTTCTCCATGACAATCCAGTGGAGAACATTTCAGGCGCTGGGTTGACAGAATGCCAATCTATAGTGAGGCACACACTAACAAACACAGACATACACAATATACATAGAGATGATTAAGAGCAGCCAATTGACCTTAAATCCATGTTTTTGGACTGTGTGAGGAAACAAGAGAACCCAGAGAAACCCATGTGGACAAGGAGAGAACATGGAAATTCTACCCAGATTGGAATTCAAGCACTGAGAGGCTGACGTGCTAACCATTAAGCCACGAAAAGAAAACCGAACTTTTTTTATTCAAAATGATAAAATCGGAATATTTAAACACACTGTTACCTACATGTGTAATTACCAATCAAGCTGTGTGTGTGTGTGTGTGTGTGGAAAGTGGGAAAAGAGAGAGAGAGAATGTGTGTGTGGGGGGGTGTTAAGCAACACCTAATCAGTGTGTAATGGTTCTTTAATCAATATTGTGACAGGTTCACTGAGGAGTAACGATAAATCTTAACCTGTCAGGTTCACATCTTTCTTTAGACGGACAGACAGACAGACAGCTGTGTAGCTTTGACTGTAAATCTATCTCTTTCTGTATCAAATATGCAGGGACTTTATGCTTAAGAGATGTTAGAAAGAGAGAGTGTGTGTGTGTGTGTGCAGGTATATACCATTGCAGGTTAAAAAAAACGTTTACAGACTCACACTGTGGGAACCTCAAGCTGATTAAAACATTTTGACGCTTCTTCCTTTTTTACAAAAAAATTTAGTATGACGGGTGGTTTAGTGGTTAGCACGTCCACCTCTCAGCACTAGGTATTCCGGGTTTGAATCCCAATCTGGTTGGAGTTTCCATGTTCTCCCCGTGTCAACGTGTTCCTCCCACAGTCCAAAAACATAGATCAAGTCAATAGAATTTTCCAAATTACCCCATATAGAGTGTGTCTGTGTGAGTAAGTGTGTGCCCAGTGATAGATTGGCGTCATTTCCTGGGTGTATCTGCCCAGCGCACGAGACTTTCCCATGGATAGGCATAGGGAACGCCCCCCCCGACCCTAGCAGAGGATAAAGCGGAAGATAATGGATGGATGGATTAGCATAAGAGTAATTCAAAATGTTATTAGATTAGATTCAACTTTATTGTCATTGCGCAGAGTACAAGTACAGGGCCAATGAAATGTAGTTAGCATCTAAGTGCAGTAGAAACAGTGACTGGTGCATGGAAAGGTGAGGTCTTTACATGTACATACATAATGTGAACATGATATGATATGAACATATTATATACATGATATAACATAGTATGAACATGATATAGGTGATATAAGGTGCAGAGAAGTGGTTGTGCAAAAGAGCAATTATATTGTACGTGCAGCGTTCAGGAGGATAACCGCCTCAGGAAAAAAACTTTTCCTGAGTCTGCTGGTGCAGGAGCGGAGGCTCCTGTAACGCCTACCGGATGGTAAGAGGGAATCCAGTGATGAATGATAGTAAAATATACATAAGGAAAACAGATTTATTTACCACAGAATGTGACAGAGCAGATTCCTGCCACTGATTCCGCTCTGTTTCCGCGAGCACAACAATGACATCATCATAAAACCCGACTTCAGTTCTCTATACTATTCATGCAGCACTTAAGACTCTGTGGAAGTTGAGATAATAATCCTGAGAGGGGCAGACTAATGATGATGATTACTGATTTCACCTCAGCAATTAGACGTCACTGATAATGAACAAAAGCGACTATGCCATAATTTAAAGTCATTTTCAATCTCAATTAGTAAAGCCAGCAAACCAAAACACTGACCATTAATAATTACACCCAATTACTTCCCTTAATTAAATTACAGTGATGAAATTCTTAATTAAAGTAAAGAATTGAGGACATTTTTATCTCAAATTCACAGGTTAGAACTGAGATAGCAAAGAAATCTAAAAGTAAATACTGTGTTTGTTTTTTAAAAAATGGACTCTTGATTAAATACATAATCTGTGTGTTTGTGTCCTACGCTGTTTACACTGCCTGACTGATTAAAGAGGACGACTTCCACACTGAGGTCCTCACAAGGTTTCTCTGTCACTTGTGCTTGCTCTTTACAGGGTTCCAGATTTGTATGAAGTAATTAATTCGAACAACGTTGGCTTTGTTCACCTTTCAACGCTGGACATACAGGTTTGAATCTCAATCTGGTTGGAGTTTCCATGTTCTTACCGTAATCGTGTGGGTCTCTCTGAGTTCTAAAGTTTCCTCACACAGCACAAAAACATGGATTCAAGGTGAAATGGCGGTTTTAAATTGCCCTCCATCTATGTCACGCCCATATAGTGTGTGTGTCTATGTGAGTGAGTGTGCATCCTGTTCTAAGTATAGCTGCCCAGTGCGCAAGACATTCTGCCCAGGGAACCTTCCAGTGACCCTGGTCCCTAGCATGAGGTTAAGCGGGAGATAATGAGATGAGATCAACCTTCTATAGATCAACATGATGAGAACATTTCAGGGGCAGTTTTTAACATTGTGAGTGTCTGGAACCTGGTGAGATATGGCTTCTGCTCTGGACCTCTGCATCAGTTTACTCAGAGTGTCGGTGAAGGTTAAGAATCACATGGGTTGTACAGAAGTGCTTCTTCACCTCGGCTGTGTCAATATCTGCACTTATTCTTTAATCTCTGGTGATGGCAGCTATTATGGGTCATTGTGTTTTTTCTTTTATTCTCTTCCCTGCATTTTTTTCACTTTTCCTTTTCTGCTTATAGAGTCAGGGGAGGTCAGGAGTGCCATCTGTGCCCAAGGTCACTGGGTAATATTCAATGTTTATTTCTGCTCTATTTCTAGGTTCCGTTCTGTTTTTGTCTGCTGTTCTGTTGTATTCAGGAGATTGACAGATTCCCACTGGATTTTCACCGATGCTTTAAATAAGCTCTAAACACTAAGCCTACAGCTTACATTCTATTATATTCTTCCTACGACACCCTCTGGACTCTTTGTGTTTGATATTACGTTAGTAAGTTACGTAGAAATAAAACAATCATTGATGCTTCAACAGCCCCGCAGTTACTGTCAGACTAGTACAGACAGTAAATTTAATATCCAACCCTGACCATTTTCTTGTTTTTTAAGATCATAGCACAGACCAATTTACAACTATACACTTATATTTTCATAATAAAACATTTTTGTTTGATCATTCTTGTCCTGTGGCGCAGATTCTAGCACGTTAGAGAAGGAGCTTGTGTGCAGCAGTTATGCAACTGAACCTTTTAACAGAAGCTAAGTGATAAAAACATCACATTAGGGAAGTGTTTATTTTCACACGTTTATTCAGAGCTCAGGGGGAACGAGGAGGAGACGCTGCATCAGTCACGTTACGGTTTCACTGTACACCATTTTTACAGCTTCGCTTTCCAGCAGCAATAAAGAGCCCTTAAGAAATCAAAGTTACAGAAACAGGGCGGCTGTTCAAAGGCAGGTTTCTGTAAGTTGGTAATTACTTCCATGCTAATGGAATTACTTCCATGCTAATGTTTTATTACAAACCTGTCTGAATTTTTTACAGTTACAATGTAAGATGTTATTTTTAGACAACATGCTGGGAGCATTTTGAGAAAGGCCTATTTTAAGCCCTGCCTAAGATATGTTTTATTTATAATGATGATGATACCTTTATTAATCCCACAATGGGGAAATTCAAAAAGTAAGGAAGATCAGATAAAATACATTGGAAAAGGAAAAGATGAGTAATTAACTAAAAAAAAAAAAAAAAAAA
>JAFMOD010000205.1:3546471-3643478 GCA_019802435.1 Corydoras maculifer
TTTCTAAGTCACCTCTGTTTCTCAGTAATTGAGTAAATGCTCTCAGTGGTGCAGATGCCCCGCGCAGCGGCGCCGTAATCAGATCATCTCTCTCCAGCTGACAGTCACATGTTGATCAGTTGTTGTTATTTGAACGGTTTCTATAACTCTATCTGAAAATTCTAATTCCATTAAACTCCTAATAAGTTGTCTCCACAGGAAGTCATGTAATTATCCCTCAGACAGGAAAAATAATTTGGATAAAAATTGATATCTAATGACGGCAGAGGTAGAGCCAGCTTCCTGTAATATGTGGAACAAACGTCCTGCTGATGTTAATAAGGATGGGTAATCCAGATCACGTTCACGTCACAGTAAACCAGGAGTGTGGAACTCTGATGAATGGATGAAATGAGAAATCAGAGTAAATCTATTAGATGGGACACCTGTAAATTTGTAAATTCTACATAAGTCACTAAGTGGAACCAGAGGAGAACTACAGGAGCTGCTGAGAACGTTGTGAAGGATGAGAACGTGACTCTGTGCAGTGTGGCAGTGTCATCATGATGACAGAACCTTTACACAGTGTGTGGTGTGAATTGTGCACAATGCATGGACTTATTCTCTTAATGATTCATGTGTGTGTTTTGGACGTGACCAATAAACCAATCAACGAACCCGAACACACCTCATTTCAAGACCACGTCTATCGGCATAGGTATATTATTATATAGGCATATGCTATTTAAATGAAGAAGGTGAAAGGCATGAAAATAAACTGATGGTGGGGTGTAAATTAGTAATCAGCATTGTGACGCACTCTGCGCAGGGTATAAAATAAGACTCTACGTACTGAAATTTGACTGATACTGACTCCACCTCTGAAAATGAAAACAGACACATGAGCCAACGTTCCTGAGATAACTCACACAGTATATGAAAAAAGTGTTGAAACACAAATTATAATTGTGGAACTCGCTGCTACAGGTCCATAAAACCAAGCACCTGTCAATGGGAACTCACTTTTATTGCAAACAGATGCTAAACGGGGCCGACTTTGGTGAAGGTAACTTGGCCAGGTCATTGAACATAGTGACTTAAAAAGACGGAGACTGAGCTGAAAATTGAGAAAGAGAAGGAGGAGGAGGAGGAGGGTTGCTATGCAAAGCAGCAGCAGTTATATACACAAGTGATCCACATTCCTCCTGACAGCTACACCTTTACCATCTATTTCCATTTTAAAGACAGATCCAAACAAATGTGATGCAACAAATTAGTTCAGCCGACAAGTCTGTGAACAAAAGCCAGAAAAGAACAATTACCAGAACAAACAGGAGGATCTCATTCCGTCATGTGGAACTCAATTCATACAGACAAAAGCTCAGTTATGAGAAGTGTTTCTAATAAAGAGAACCCAAAACAAGCTCTGACCCACTCCGATAAATAAAAGCCCCATGATGCAATTAACAGGTTAAAGCTTAATATCCATCCGAAATCTTCCGCTTTATCCTATATTAGGGTCGTGGGGGGGGAGGGGGGGTTCCAATTGTCCATCCAGTGGAGAACGTTTTGGGCGCTGGGCAGATACACCCAGGACAGGACGCCAACCTATCACTGGGTACTCACTCATTCACACAAACACTCTATATGGGGCAATTTGGAGAATTCAACTGACCGTGATCCAAGTTTTTGGACTGTGGAAGGAAACCGGAGAACCCGAAGGAAACCCACAGGAACACGGGGAGAACATGGAAACTCCACCCAGATTGGGATTCGATACAGGAATCCCTAGCACTGAGAGGAGAACATGCTAACCACTAAACCACCGTGCAGCCTAAAGCTTTATATTGCAACTGTATTTTGTTTTGTTCTCTAAAGTGATAAAAGATTTATATAAAGCATTATAAAGTGTTATGGTCTGTCACGGAGGGGTGGTGCTCCCTGGGTAGCTCCGCCCCTCATCCAGTTGGTCCCCACGCCCCGGTATGTTTTGTTTATGTCCTGGTTTTTGATCACGTATATTTGTATATCCCTGTCTTGCGTTTTGTTATGGGTACGTGTTCTGTGTAGTTACGGTTTGTTTTGGTCACATGGTGTGGGTTTGTCTTGTGTTCACGCCCCTGTAATTATGCACACCTGGTTCCCCGATCACTGTCGCTATTTAGGAACCTTATTCCCGTCACTCTGGGCTAGATGGCCTTAGTTCCCGCACCCACTCTGGCCCACATCCCGTCTCTGGTTCTTGCCCTGTTTACGCCTCGTCCTGTTTACGCCTCGTCCTGTTTTACGCCTCGACCTGTTATCGCCTCGTCCTGTTTTACGCCTCGACCTGTTATCGCCTCGTCCTGTACACCTAGTCCTGTTTTTGCCTCGTCCTGCTTCGCCTCGTCCTGTTCACCTCGTCTTGCTGGTCTGTGTTTGATGTTTTGGTTTACAGTTCACCGCCTACTGCCGTTACCTGTGTAGTCATACTCCGCCCTGTGCGTACCGGCGGATTGAAACACGACCCCGCTGACGTCAGGCGCCGACTACGCGGTGACGTCAGACCTCAGCTCCGCATCTCCGGGTTTCATCCGCTTCTGTGAATGTTTGGTTCCAGCACTATGAACTCTATGTGTGTTTTAAATAAATTGAACTGTTGGATCCCTCGGATCGACTCTTCTGTGGGGCGGAGCCAGAGTCTTCTGCTTTCGCCGGACGGCCGGCCGACCCTCGCATCGATCTTCTCTTCTGCCTCCAGGAGGATTTGGCGGGCACTATTGGGAAGTTGTCCTCCCAACTCAACTCTGTGCTCGCTGCGTTGCCTGCATCGCCTGCGGATCAAGGACCTGCGAGGGCGCCCACGCACTCCGTTTTTCAGGTACCGGATCTGTCTACCTCATGGGCGATGTATTTCGACAGGGTGCCTGAAGAGCGGCCCGAGGTTCCGGTGGAACGGCCCGAGGCTCCGGTGGAGTGGCCCGAGGCTCCGGTGGACTTGTTGCCCCCTGTGCCGTGTCAGTTGCCCCCTGCGCCGTGTCAGTTGCCCCCTGCTATCCCTTTAGCGCCAGAGCCTACTGCTGCCCTGAATTGGGTTCCTCGCCGTCCCCGCGCCCTGAAAGGACCCCCGCATTGCCGTCGCACCCAGGAACGACCCCGTCTGCTCCTCCGTTGCGCCCGGAGACGGTCTCGCTGTCTCGGCGTCCTGATTGGGTCCCCGCGGTGTTCTGGGCTCCATGGGACCGTCAGCACGCACCTCGGGCCAACGTGTACCCCAGTGGTGCTGACCGTCCACCCACAGGGTCCTGGGCCCCCTAGTATCTTACCTGTTTAGTATTTCCATGGTAGGTTCCTTTTCAGCTTTTTAGGGTGCCAGGAGGCACCCATTGAGGGGGGGGTATATGTTATGGTCTGTCACGGAGGGGTGGTGCTCCCTGGGTAGCTCCGCCCCTCATCCAGTTGGTCCCCACGCCCCGGTATGTTTTGTTTATGTCCTGGTTTTTGATCACGTGTATTTGTATATCCCTGTCTTGCGTTTTGTTATGGTCATGTGTTCTGTGTAGTTACGGTTTGTTTTGGTCACATGGTGTGGGTTTGTCTTGTGTTCACGCCCCTGTAATTATGCACACCTGGTTCCCCGATCACTGTCCCTATTTAGGAACCTCACTCCCGTCACTCTAGGCTAGATGGCCTTAGTTCGCGCACCCACTCTGGCCCACACCCCGTCTCTGGTTTACGCCTCGTCCTGTTTTACGCCTCGTCCTGTTTTACGCCTCGACCTGTTATCGCCTCGTCCTGTACACCTAGTCCTGTTTTCGCCTCGTCCTGCTTCGCCTCGTCCTGTTCACCTCGTCTTGCTGGTCTGTGTTTGATGTTTTGGTTTACAGTTCACCGCCTACTGCCGTTACCTGTGTAGTCACACTCCGCCCTGTGAGTACCGGCGGATTGGAACACGACCCCGCTGACGTCAGGCGCCGACTACGCGGTGACGTCAGACCTCAGCTCCGCATCTCCGGGTTTCATCCGCTTCTGTGAATGTTTGGTTCCAGCACTATGAACTCTATGTGTGTTTTAAATAAATTGAACTGTTGGCAACATATCCCCGCCCCCAACTACGTCGTTCCGAGTAGCGGATCCACTCACTCCGAACGGTTCCTGGCGGAACCGCATAACAATAAAGCATAAGCTGAGCTTATAGAGATGCTTCAGATCGTCCAGGTAACGAGTGCCCATGTTGAAATTCCAGTTTGAACTGGTTTTAAATAGTTTGATTCACAAAGACGTGCTGAAAACGTGTGGTGTGTGATACGAACTGCTAAAGAAGAGATTATAACAATCAATATTGTGACATAAAGCAAAGTGAGATCTCAGCCTGTCAGCTTTGTGTGTATGAAGAATACACTTTTACCACCTCCATTTTGCAAAAGCTTGATACCCCCGTGCCACTAGGTCATTATAAATCAGTTTTATCAATCAGAAACAATGGGACAAATTACTATTAATAAAAATATCCATCAATTCAGTACCTTCTGCTTAATCCTCCACTATGGTTGTGTGTGTGTGTGTGTGTGTGTGTGTGTGTGTTGGGGGATTGCTAAAATAGCTATATTGAAATATATAATCTATATTCAAGATATACAGATTGCTATTTCTGTTGTTTCGGTTGCTATTACTGTCTGTACTCTTAAGACCTCTTACGGTTTTAAATGTCCTCATTTAAATGAATCTACTCTCACACTTTTATAATGTTTAAGTAAAAAATGAGTATGACACCAAATACTTAACGTTTAAGTCCACTGTACGTCCTCACCAGCTCTGAATAAAATAACCGCCTAATCTGATTTGTCTGATCAATCCTGTGTCTGAAATTCTATTAGAGATTGTAGTGGAAGTGAGACAGCCTGGACTAATTACCCCTCATCACTGTCATCAACTGCTTTAATTGGATTTCCTACAGAGGCAGAAGTACAGTAGCAACATCACTTTTAATGTGGAAGCAACTGTCGTCGAGTCTGAAGCATCTGGATGCAAAGCCTGTGTTTTTTATTTATTTTATAATCAGGTCAGTTATTTTAATGCAGCTGCATTAAGCTGTTTGTGATGACACGGGTCAGACTGCTGTGTAAATTACCGAATAAAAAGAAGGTGTCTGTAAAGGTCAAAAAAGCTTGTTAACTTCATTAGTGATTATTATTGTTATTTATTTTAAAGCATGTTTCAAAAATTCTAACAGAATACCTTAATCACATAGTTTAAAAAGTTGAACTTAATAAAGCATTACGTTATCAGAGGTTGTGTATTATAGTGAACACATCACAGGAAAGAGCCGTTGTTTGGCCTGATGCAAAGCACCTACATGTTTCCCATAATTTATTAACAATAATACACAACTTTGAATTCCTTATTACATCTATTAGTACGGTTACAAAAGCATTATAATAAAAAAGGTGTGATTTATAAATGCCACATAATCAATAAATTGGTCTTCCGCAACGTAAAATAGTTTGTTTTTTAATATAAACATTCATTGCGTAACAAGTAACAGGATACCAGTTACAAAAACAATTAAAAAAATACACAATCTAGTGGACATATTACAGAAAACAATTTATAAACAACAGCCGCAACAGGTTTTGTATTTCCTTTTATAGTACATGATTTAAAATAATGTATTTTATATCAAACACTGATAACAAATGTGAAGCGATCAGAGGTGTGTGTTATTGTCCATAATGTCACTGCTGGACAAACGACTGAGCCAATCAGATTTAAAGACCAGAACTACTTGTTTTATAATAATAATTAAGAAACTTTGGATGCAAATTTAAGACTCAAATTTTAGAACAGAACAGAGTGAACTAAACTAATTCAGCTGCGTTACTCTGCTCATACTCACAAGTATTCGATCAAATGAGACTGACAAATGTAAAACACCTCGGTGGTGATCAGCGGAACAGGATGTCACCTCTATCACTTTTCAGTCTACAGAGCCTGAGGCATCTGCCAAGCTGCTTCCCCTTAAAATATATATTTTAGTGTCAACTCCCAAACTGTGAGCAGAATATAAATCCAAACTCAAATCCTAGCTTCTTGAAGATTTAGACCAAAAAAAAAACTGGCAGATAATTTCTTGCCACTTTATTATACAGAGTTGAACGAAGCCAGTGTTTGTTTCCTTGGAAACACAAAAGTTGCTTATAAATGCTTTTAGAGGCAGTTTCTGACAAAAAGCACTTAACCACCCAACTCTAAACACACACTGGCATAAACAATGGACCTTGTCATTCTCGCCTCTCTCCCTCCTCCTGCTCATAAAAAACGAAGAAACACAAAATCCACGACTTGCACATGGATGTCTGCCAAAATAAAAACCTGAGTGTTGTGGTGAGCTGTTGAGCGAGAGTCTTCTGGCATGGTTTGGTCTGACGTTTGCCCTCATGGCTGCAGCCGCGTTCAGTGTGAAGGCTGTGTATATCACCAACAATAAATCCACAGAGCAGACCTCAGTGCAGAAGAGTTCTGACCTTGTTACTCTAAGTGGTCAGAGTTTATTCCACACATAACCTGCGATATACGAGGGTGGGATGAGTGGATATTTGCCCCCGAGTAAGTTATTGGATGGGAAAGAAGAACACCTGAGTCCTGTATCTATTTATTTGCCTCCATACTTTTAAGGTCATCGAATGTATTTGCATTTATTTATCATTACTCAAAATGAGTGAAATAAGATTAACAGCAATTATGTTTGTATTAAGTATGTATTTTTAATTTATCTCTTAATGTTTTACCCTTTATTATTTAGACTTGGTACAGAATTTACACCGGATGCCCTTCCTGACACAACCCTCGCCCTCAACAGGGACAATTTAGAGTAGCCTATTCACCTTAAATCCATGTGCGCAAACTGAAGAACCCAAAGAAAACTCACGGGACACAGGGAGAAGATGGAAACTCTATCCAGATTGGGATTCGAACCTGGATCCTCAGGGCCAAGAGGCGAACATGCTAACCACTAAGCCACCGTGCCACCTACACTAACCATAACTATGATTTCACTACAAAACTGAATGAGGACCAGCATGCGGTCCTCACAAATACATGAGGTCCCCACATGTAAGTGTGTAAATCTCCATATTGTTATATATACACCCACACACACACTGAAACATACGAATAGCTCGTGTGGATCAATGGCGTCGCTGCTGATTTTAGTGCGGGATTCACAGTTTTGCCTCATGGCGGCTGTCTTCATTAAACTGAGACGACATGACGCCGTTTTAACCTCATAAAACATAAACATGCACAAGAAATGATGCGTCTTTGGCATCTTTAATTAATAGTTTTTGTAAATCCGAAAATAACTCATAGAGACAGAGTGAGTGTGTGAGTGTGTGTGTGTGTGTGTGTGTGTGTGTGTGTGTGTGTTTACACTGGGGATTGTTATGAGGAAAACAATAGAGGATACAGATGTATTAGGGTCTATGGAGGATTTATCCCTATCTGCCGACAGTAATGGCTTTAATAGTTCTGAAAGTCAGGCAGCGCCTGTGTTTGGATTAACAGTACTGCTCATCAGCGCAGGAGTCGAACACACAGCTCACATCGCAGCTAATGAGCTTGGCATTTAAACATACGTACAAACATCAGTGGAAATGAGATTGGTATTTAGGTAGAGATTTGTTTATTAGCCAGTCATTTGGCTGATATGATCAACGCTGCTCGGTGGGAGTTAATACCAGGTGGGCATGTGGTAGAAAGGGCACCGAGAGTTTACCTGCCATTTAACCAGATATTACACTGAGAGATTAATTAGCAGGTAATATTTAATATCTAAAGCATACTGTCTGAAGGCATTTTAATATACTGGCGGTGGTTCATGTCACACCGTGGTGTCAGTAACCTACTGCGCAGCTCGCGCTCTCTCTCTCTCTATAAATAATCCTGGTTCTCCAGTGAACGGTCCAGACTCGCCTCAAGTGTAGGAGTTTATTTGTCTGGCTCTTTTCCCACTTTGCACGAAGTAGACGGGTCCACAGAGCAACTTTCTGCAAAGCAGTGAGGGGTCACCTCCAAAAAAACATTCCGTGATTTAGAGTGGGTGGTGGAGCGAGGGGGAGAGAGTTAGGGTGAGCTGACGGGAATATATTATATTCTCAAAGTTAGAGATTCAGGTTATGAACTGAGCATGTGCAGGAAAGATGAGAAAACACGGAGAGTAAGTTACAAAGGTTACTAACACATCCACGTCCTGTATTACTGCTTTGGGTTATTATTCTTTTAGACTAAACTACAGCATGTACCATCATCATCATCATCAGTGTGTCTGGTGCCTGAAATACACGACACTACATGCAATACACACGATAAGTACAAAGGTTCTGGTACACATCACTGGGTTACTGAATTCCATCCATCCATCCATCCATACATCCACGTTTCGGGCGCTGGGCAGATACACCCAGGACAGGATGCCAATCGATCACTGGGCACACACGCACTCTATATGGGGCAATTTGGAGAATTCAATTGACCTTGATCCATGTTTTTGGACTGTGGGAAGAAACCGGAGAACCTGGAGGAAACCTACGCGGACACAGGGAGAACATGGAAACTCCACCCAGATTGGGATTTGAACCGGGAATCCCTAGCGCTGAGAGGAGAACGTGCTAACCACTAAGCCACCATGCTTTGGACACCTGATTCTTAATTCCTGTTAATGTTTTGTAAAGATGCAAATGTTTGCCTTTAAGGTTCCATGATGATTTATGCCTCACACAGAGCGGACTAAATAAACTTGATGCTAATGAGCTTGATGTCAGCAGGAGAGGGTGCCAGCAGAGGTTAAAGACTCTTTTGATTCCTTTGCATCAGAGACACTGGTGCAGCCTGAAACAGTCTGGAACACCAGCAACGCTGGCCTCCTGCAGTGTGTGTGTGTGTGTGTGTGTGTGTGTGTGTGTGTGTGTGTGTGTGTGTGTGTGAGAAAGCGGTATAGCACTACAAGTTATCAGCTGACACACCTGAATCACATATTCCATATGGTTTGTCATATATGAAGTGTTATAAACATTCAGGGTTCCATACATCCATCCATTATCTTCCGCTTTATCCTCTACTATTCAAGTATTCAAGTGTTTTATTTGTCATTCCAAGAATATAAAGTACTGTACAGTACATGTGGAATAAGGAACAATGTGCTACACATAACAGCTACTACACAACCAACATAAAGTGCACATGTGCCAAAACAAAGATCATAATAAATACAGGACAATACACAGTACACTAAACATCCAGGTAATGGGGAGAGAACAGTGCAGCAGACACTAAGTTAAAACAGCTAACATTAAGTGAAGATAGGGTCGTGGGGGGAGGGGGGGTTCCCCATGCCCATCCAGGGGAGAACGTCTCAGGCGCTGGACTGATACACCCCGAACAGGGCGCTAATCCATCACTGGGCAAACATCCATCCATCCATTATCTTCCGCTTTATCCTATATTAGGGTCGCGGGGGGGTTCCCCATGCCCATCCAGGGGAGAACGTTTCGGAACGTGTGGGCACACACTCACTCACACACACAAACACATACACATTCTATATGAGGGAATTTGGGGAATTCAATTGATTTGATCCATGTTTTTGGACTGTGGGAGGAAACCGGAGAACCCGGAGGAAACCCACGCGGACACGGGGAGAACATGGAAACTCCACCCAGATGGGAATTCGAATCGGGAATCCCTAGTGCTGAGAGGAGAACATGCCAACCACTAAGCCACCGTGCCGCCCGTCACTGGGTAAAAAAATGAAAGCTTTTATAAAATCTCAGCTCGAATCAAAGCCTGGGATTCCTAACAACGGGCATCAGAGATCATTCACTAACAAAGAACCTCCTTTAGGGGGTTGAAAGAGCCGTAATGTTCAATAAAACACCTGCTTATTGCTCATATCCCCTGCACGTTTGAAGATGTGTTCAGTACTCGGTGGCAGATGGGCTGCACTTTTCACTGGCAGATCAGAGTAATTTTTTGAATGTGTTTCTCTTTTGTATCTACGATGCCATCTGCAAACAATCCAATTATCCATCCATCCATCCATCACGGCTAACGTTGCTATCTAAATGCAGCGATATGTTTGTGCTACAGTAGATCTCCCATTCACTCGTTCAGCGGGAAGACGATAAAAGGCTTCACGTCTCTTGTTTTTAAACCATTATGTTCTTTTTTAAAGGACCAAGTTGTGTACGGTGCGTGTTAGAAGAGCAATAGGGCACGAGAGAATGGATTATGTGAATGAATTGCTAAAAAGAGGGTTACAGTTAGCAGTTACACCTCTTTCCTATGGTTTATTTCCAAAAATGCATCACCTCGAGTGTCTTACTGATTAAACACTATATAGCCAAGGATGACACCTTCAAGCATTGTAGGCATGTCCTCCAATGGGGGTGCACGCCCTGGCCCACTCTTTTGGCTTCTACAGAGAGTGAAGCAGAGTGGGTGGGGCAAGTAAAGATTCCAGCTGCAGCGAACAAGCAGCCCAACACTGGAGAGGTGATGTCACAGGCTCGTGGGCAGAAGGAAACATACATGGTACATGGTACCTGGGGCGCGGTATCTCAGTGGTTAGTGCATTGGCCCATCAATCAGAAGGTTTGGGGGTTCAAATCCCAGGTCCACTGAAGTTACCAATGTGGGTCCTTCCCTTAACCCTCATTGCTCCAGGGGTGCTGTAATTAACCCTGTGCTCACCTTGTAAGTCGCCTTGGATAAGCGTCTGCTATATGATCAAATGTAATGTAAATGTAATGGAGGCAGAAAACCTCTCTGGAATATTGACACTCGCTCAACTTCAGACTTTGAAATGCACTAGTATGGAGACTGACACAGAATTAGGGTCTGACCTGATGCCTGTCAAATGCCCCTCTTACAGACACTCAGAGACTTTGTAAGTCTGGATGCTGTTATAGTTGCTGTTACATGGTTCTCAAAGACGTTTCTTGCAACCCTCTCTGTACCAGTCCACTGCACTCACTTTCATTTGGTATTCATTCTTTATTTGGTGACACAAATGGATTATTGAGCAGCAAAATGAAGTTTCCTATTCATCTGCAGCAGCAGAACCTTTTTAAATGAAAATTAATAGACTGCTATTGACAGAGTCGTTTATTATAACTCCAACTTTCTCTTGAAATTACAATGCGCTCTGCTGAAGACTCCGCTTCAGTCTCTCGGACACCTTTCAGTGATTTCAAATGTTTGTTATCTGTTCTGGAAAAAAAGCTAATTAAATTCATTCATCACATGATAGATTTGTCTACAAGAGGTGTACAAAATATACCCCACTAAATACCCCACACATTTTAGCTCCTGTAAAAGGAAAACAAGTGCCTATATCCCTGCTGTTTCCAAACTCACTATGAATTAAACTCTCATCATTTTAAAGTTTGTCCCACATGTGGCATCCCTGACAACAGAACTCGAAACGTCCTAATCCACTTTATTATTATTGGTGTTTATACAACGTTACAGAGACTTATCCTGTACTTTAATTACAAAACATCGCTACATTACATCTGACAATGACAAAACACCCAGTAACCAAAACTCTGTGAAGATCAGTAAAGCATGGTCACCCTGTACTTTGGAGGGTTTTTTGAATGATGAGGAGGTTCTAGTGGTTTCTGCTCTGATTAGCACTCCTGTGATGTGATGCATCCACTGAGCCTATTGCAAGATGGAGATTAAGCCATTTTGGGTTTGGAGAAAATGGAAATGGTTCCACTCATCTAAAAACGGCGGTTGCGTTATGATTCCAGTCAGCGGCTGACCACAGATAAGACGTAAATACAGACTCCAGAAACCAAATGTTTCGGTGGAAAGAATTCAACACGGATCCGATAAATCACAACGAATCATGTGATCATCAGACAGACATATATATACAGTATATATATATATATATATATATATATATATATATATATATATATTCGTTGTGTTAGCCAAAAAACGTCTTTGCGTTTACTAAAAAAACACACAAAATCAAGCAGACTATCGTGTAGTCTGTAGTCTGTGGAAAAGCTACTGTCATGGTTTCAGAAATACCATTTCAGAGCTAAACGGGAATCATCCCATGACTTCTTCATCTTCTTTTGGTTTGTTTCTTTTAGGGGTCATAACCGTGGTATAGTCTACAAAGGCTGCCCATCATGTAACATTCCTATTTATCCAGGATTAGCATCGACAATACAAAGGCAATGAGGGGCCATCGTGGGCTTGTGGTCAAGGAACCAGCTTTGCAACCTGAAGGTCCCCGGTTCGATTGCAGCTCCCATCAAGTACTAAGGCTGACGTGCTTTTGGGCAAGGCACCTAAATCTGGTCAATTTAAAACCATCCCTCCGGTGTCTTCTGCTTTATCCTCTACTAGAGTCGCCGGGGGGTTCCCCATGCCCATCCGTGGGGAAACATTTCGGGTTGTTGGGCAGATACACCCAAGACAGTTTTTGGACTGTGGGAGGAAACCGGAGAACCCGGAAGATACCCACGTGGACACGGGGAGAACATGGAAACTCCTGAGAGGCAAACGTGCTAACCACTTAGCCACCGTGCCGCCCCCGGGTAATATTCAGATCTCTCAAAACTTTGGTTAGTGTAGTATGCATGCTTAATCCAACCTGATGATAGAATCTACACTACACCTGAGTTACTGTGAAGAAAAAAAGCAAATGATCCTATTTGATTAAGATTCATTACAAGTCATTGGAAATTCAGCGGATCTTAATAACCCAGATACTGTAAAAAATGACTTTACCACCCATCTATTTTGCAAATATTCCACAGCTCCTTGATGAAGCAGGACTCATTAATATTAAACAGTCCTCCTGCACTGCTATTTCATCACATTCACAGTTGGTTAGACATCTAATTAAAAGTCATGCTGCATTCATTTAATGAAGATTGCTGCTCAGATAGAAATGTTTTTAAGCATCTTAGCACGTTCTAGTCAATGAAGCGGCACTTAAAGGGCCAGAGTAAAAACAGGTTAAGCACTGTGTGGCGGCAAGGTGGCTTAGTGGATCGCACGTCCACCTCAGACCTGGGGATCTAGGTTAGAATCCCGGTTTAGGTGGAGTTTCCATGTTCTCCATGTCCATGTGGGTTTCCTTCGGGTTCTATGGTTTCCTTCCACAACCAAAAAACATGGATTCAAGGTAAACTGGCGTCTTTAAGTTGCCCATAGTGTGTGTCTGTGTGAGTGAGTGTCCCCAGCGATAGGTTGGCACCTTGTTTTGGTTAGGTTCTCAACAAAAATCCATCCATTGTCTTCCACTTTATCCTCTACTAGGGTCGTGGATGGGGGGGTTCCCATTGCCCATCCATGGGAAAACATTTCGGGCGCTGGGTAGATACACCCAGGACAGGGCGCCAATCCATCACTTGGCACACACTCACTCACACAGACACACTCTATTTGGGGCAATTTGGAGAATTCAATTGACTTGATCCATGTTTTTTGGACTGTGGGAGGAAACTGGAGAACCCGGAGGAAACCCATGTGGACACAGGGAGAACATGAAAACTCCACCCAGAGTGGGATTTAAAAATGCAAACAAGCCCTGCAGAACATCACAAGAGCCCGAATCACTGCCTCCATCCAGCCGCTGGCTCTGAAATCTTGAAATTCAACCCATATGGGAACCTTTGATAATGCATCCATACGTCTTCTAAAAGAGGAGGGTGACACCAGTGCTAAGGACTAGCGCTAACCCAATCTATCTAGCTGTCAGCTTCCCAATTTTCCATTTTCTCCTCCTTCCTCCTCCTGCTCCACTAGTAATGGTGCTCATCTTTCAGGAGTCAGCAAAACACAAAGGACAGTCTGAGACAAAGACGTCTTTATCAGAACACAGGAGGGAGTGAGGCTACCGCACCATGAACATAATCATCACGGATGTAATAAATCCTACGGCCAAAGGGAGGGGGTTCGTTCAGCCAGGTCTCCAACTGCAGGAGACACCAGGAGAAGAATATACCAAAGTGTGGAATGTCTTCCAATTGAGCAAGCACTCCTACTGTAGAGACAGATTTGTAGAAGGAACAACAGCTGGACTGATGTGTTCTACCTTGGGGGGGGGGGGGGTTGAAATGCACATGTATTGTGAGGCGCATTTCCTTGTTTCCATGTCTCTAATTTGCTGCGTTATTTTTTTGTTTTATTATTTTGTATGGTTTATTATTTGGTTTGGGGTCCTATGTTGGGCTTCATGACAAAGAACAATTTTTTTGATGCGTCATCCATTTAAATACTAAAAAATACTGTCCTAATATGGAAAAGCAAAGACTATATATATAATGTCTTTGTGTATGTGCGTGTGTATGTGTGCGCATTTCCCCTATAAATCCACACCATACTTTAACTACCATGACATTTAGCATATCTTTAGGACCCTGCATAGGTTTATATACTCTAATTTATTCTTAGCCACCAAGAAGCGGCTCAAGGGCTAAGAAGCGGCTCAAGGGCCGCCAGCCCCGTACCCCGCAACTTAATTTTGGGCATATCAATGTTACTTTGCCATCATTATGACGTGATTAGTGGGTGTGTTCTATGTGTCACATTTAATTAACCAATCAGTGTTTCACTTGTCGTTCCTGGTGCAATCTGACATTGGCGAATTGCTATTTCAACACCGCAGTGGGACCCAATATGCGTAAAGTCACGTTCACACCATTTGCAGGAAATATGTAATCACAAGCATGGGCCAAATGGGAAGTTTAAAATAATTAGGAATGAATTTAGTGCATTAGGTCTTTAAAAAAAACTAAACTTTACTCCTAACTATTAAAATATTGCACTTTGCTGAAATAAATAATTAAACTCTTTATTATGAACGTAAATATTTTGGATGAAAAATCCAGTAGACTGAAACTAATTATAGCTTTAGGGTACAGAACGGAACATTTGCTCTTGCATATGGCTTTGTGATAGGGAATGCATCCAAATGAGACCCAAGCCAGTCTGTTCTGGCTTTGAATTGCGACGTTGCTGATGTAAACAGAGTCCATACATTACTGAGTAAAACAGCTTTAAAGGATCAATCAGAGCTGCACTGCGACGGAATGTCCCCAGTTTGATTCCCGGTCCAAACAAGAAATCTGGCCGAAGAGCCCTTGGGCAAGGCAGCTAACCCTAATGGCTCCCTGGATTCTGGGTAATTCAGCCCACTGGCCACATGTGCTCACACCTCCAGTGTGTGTACATGTGTGTGTATATGTGTGTGTGTGTGTCACTGCACAGATGGATTAACTTGTTTCTCATGAAGTTTCCTGTAAATATTGTAATTGTTAATCTACATGTAAATTTGTTGCTTCTTTGTGGGAAAAACTTTTTTTGTTCGGATGCTGCTGATGTTCTTCACATTAGCTGTTTAGATATCCATCCATCCATTATCTCCCGGGGAGAACAGAGGAGAGCGTCTCGGGCGCTGGGCAGATAGACCCAGGACGAGGCACCAATCCATCGCTGGGCACACACTCACTCACACAGACACACTCTATAGGGGGCAATTTGGAGAATTCAATTGACTTGATCCATGTTTTTGGAAACACCACCCAGATTGGGATTCACTAGCGCTGTTATTTGTGATTTGTTCTCTAATCTCAGACACACTCTCACACACCCACACACACAAACCTCATTTATCCTCAGTCGGGAGCTGATGTGATATCACCACTTACAAGCCCTGTTACAACAAGTGATTCCTCATTGCTTCTATATCCATAAATGTAAACACTGACTGATCAGATGTTGGGTGGTGGACATCGACGTTGGCGGTGCTACGGGAGGTAGTACACAGTGTTTGGTTATACAGCATGTGAGTAAAGAAGGCAGTGAATGAATCAATAGTTGGTTGTAGATCTCGCATCAAACTGTAGCATTCTGGCACATGTATAACCCCCCCCACCCCCCACACACCCCCAGAGACAAAGGCAGCCAGGCATCCAATAGATCACACTAAACACAATCCTCCCACCCTGCTGTTTCTCCTAAGAGTTCTCCCTCCATCTCTCAAGTTTTGGAGGTTCTCCTGATGTTTCACACAGAAAGTGGAACGTCTGCACTCATCCTCACTACGTTGTGAAAATACGGTTGGTATTCCGAAAAGAAAACATCTTAAGAAAATAAGACATTAAAAGCACGGCGCATGTATTGATTTCATTTAACTCCCATGACTGAAGTAATAACAATGATGTGTATCAGATCAGTGCAGTGCAGTGATGATGATGATGATGATGATGATGATGTGGTCTGAGTTACTGATGTAACAGGATGTGAATCTGCTGCAGGCTTTTCAGTGCAGCACAGAGCGATACTGAATACTGAAGAAAATTCGGATTATATCTGAGAAAGTATTTTTAGAATGTAACACAATACGACTGTGTTTATGAAAATTAATACAAATTATACAAATTAAAAAAAAATCGCCCCCCCCCTCCAAAAAAATAAATAAAATAAATCAACACAATTACAACAAAATATATATAGGTTGTTACAACTTTTAGAATCCTCCATAAACAATAGTTGCCACAACTACTATAATCCCTCATAAACAATTACCACAATTATTATAATCCCTTGTACATATTGGTTGCCACAACTATTATAATCCTTCATAAACAATAATAGAAAATATAGAGGTGCTACACTTAAAACTCCCCACACTATTTTTAACCAGCCAGTAGGGGTCAGTGCCACATCAGCAGTAGGGTCATCCTATCTTTCCCTCCCACACACCATCAGGATCTGTGGACATCAGTCAGACTGCTGGCAAAGCAGAAGCTCAAACACAGATCTCATGCTCGGGCTTACAGCGCTGAACCAAGCAAAAAGAAAAGTCCCACCTTCATCTTGTTGGAACCATGTCTTTTTTTCGATGACAGGAGAGACAGTGATTGTTCTGACAATGGAAACACCTGACACTGCATGCAGAGCTTTTAGTGGCTGTGGTTCATGAGTCATGTAATCCCAGATGCACACATCTCAGAGACCTCAAAAGCAGAGCGAGGAGAGAAGCATAACAGAGTCTTGGCTTTTGAAATCTTGTCTCCTCACCTTTGAACATCGTCACTAATGGAATAGCTTGTGAGTGTCTGGTGTGCTCCACAGCATCGTACTGCTGAACACCAAGTCACCCCATCAAAGCCACGCATCACACTTTAATCTGTAGTTTGTCAGATGAACAGTTAGAATCAGAATTTGGATGATCTTCTTCTTCCAGCCATCTTGATTGACTTCCGTGACACGGGGGCTGCATCAGTGCTTTGACACAGCAGCACCGCAGTTAAGCGTTCTGACCTCAGCCTCTCTATCATTATGATAATTAAAACTCTAATTGCTCTGCTGTGAGATCAGGTGGTTAATTGGGTGATTGTATAATTGCAGAGGACACCCAGCACCGGGGACTGATGAAGATCTGATCTGAGCCGGAACTGTACACGGAACAACATCCTGCTTCCTCGTTACTGATGACTCCAGGTGAACTGGTTGCTAACAGATCCCAGCGGGATGGTTGCAGAAAATCAGAATTCGTTTAGGTGTCATAATACTGATATCACTACCCAAGCTGACCCACATTGATCCACAACGTTGTTTTTGGCTGAATAATTTGCGTTGCAGAATATTTGGTCCCTTCTACTGGCATGTATCAATATTAGAATTCTGACTTACAGAACCTTATAAGAATGTGTGTTTGAAAAATGTCTCCGGTTCTGAATATATTTGTTTACCACCAAATGTGAGTGAGCTAGTTTTTTATTGAAGCCTTCTTCATTTACAGTAGGCTACCAATCTTGGCCACATCCTCCTCCACTAATTGTCCATGTTCTCAGTTCAACTTGCTGTATAGATGGACATTGGAATTCTAAAATTCCAGATGTCCCCTTTATTCTGTTCTCTAATGGTCAGGAGGTTAATAGAACCCCCACAGAGCAGGGATTATTTGGTTGGTGCATTATTCCTATCCCAGCAGTGTCACTGAAACTACAGCAGCACTGCTGCGCTAAAACCCCCTCACTGCATCAGTGTCACTGCAGAACTGACATGAACAATCCACCACCCAAATGATACCTGTTCTGTTCTGCTCCTGACCAATAGAGAACAGAGAACCAACAGAAGACTAACACAAACATGAACACAAGTGGATTACAGTCTGTAATTGTAAAACTACAATGTCCATCTATATGGTAAGTGGAGGAAAGCAAGAAGGGGGCATGTCCTAAGTTTGACCTGTACTGTATGCAAGGCTTCAGCCAATCAGAACCTTTCAGCTTTACAGCAATATGACTAATTACATTAAAACTCATTTTCAGAGTCAAAATGTGTCGCAAAACTAAACCTCTAGATCAAAACATCACTGCTGCGCCTTTATCAACGTTCCTTCATCAGTTTTTCACTATCCTGATGCTTAAAGACTGAAAAATCACTGGATCCTGTTAGATCTTGGGATGCCAGATCTATGGACCTCTGTCCATGTTTTCTAAAACACAATAATAACAGCGTCATGCTGCAGTTCGAACCTCAATACAACATCAGTCCTACATGTTCTGAAATCTCTGTGCTTCTATGAAAGCAGCAGTGTGCTGGATGTTCGGTATTTAATGATAATAGCTCTGTAGTTATATTATTGTGTGAGAACATTACGGATTATAAAGCGGTCTGGCTGCCGATGCTATAAAAAGGACGGAAGCCTGATTATGGATGAATGGAGGGAGATAATTGTCCACTCTGGGACTATGAGAAATATGTTAATAGCCAGCATCATGCATTCATGTTGTGTACTGTTTATTCTTTGGCGCTGTGGGGGTTCTGGTCTGTTCTACACCAAAAGCCATGTTTAGAACTTTACATCCCGTTCGTATTTACATTCTCAGCACACATCACACAATTCGACCCAGCAGTCAGAGCTGTGGGCTATTCATCAGAGGGCTGGGGGGTTGAACCTGACACTGCAAGGTCGTTAACCCTCTCTGCTTCAAGGGGACCAAATTATGCCAAAGCCTGCGCTCTGACCTCATCAGGATACGTGGTTTCAGGATGGCTTCACTCACAAACCAGGGCCATCACGGTCCTGCGGTGAGAGGAGGGTAGTTAAGAGGATAATTACATTAAATGTAGAAAATGGACTTTGTTTCAGCAGGAAATCTCATTAAACTTAAAAACAGATCTGTGCTGCTCTACGACCCACAACTGCTGTTGGCTGCACGCCATAGAACCACCATCGCGCCTCGTCCTTTCCTGGTAAACAGCTAACAAATGTGCTAATGTGACACGGGCAAATATACACACTGCAAATATTTGTTGATTGGAGTCAGCATGCCCTCCGGTAGTTGATCTTAGCAGAACTAAATCTGCCTCCACCCGCTATTAATAGAACATAAAGCCCATGTTCTAACAGCTCAAATACTAATTCAGCTATAAATTCTAATAACTGTATAGATTGTGGCGGCACAGTGGCTTAGTGGTTGGCATATTCTCCTCTCAGTGCTGGGGATTCCCAGTTTAGATCCCAATCTGCGTGGAGGTTCCATGTTCTCCCCGTGTCCACGAGGATTTCCTCCGGGTTCTCCGGTTTCCTCCCACAGTCCAAAAATATGGATCAAGGTCAACTGAATTCTCCAAATTGCCCCATATAGAGTGTGTCTGTGTAAGTGAGTGTGTACCCAGCGATAGATTGGCACCCTGTCCTGGGTGTATCTGCCCAGCGCCCGAGACGTTCTCCCCTGGATGGGCATGGGGAACCCTCCCACGACCCTAGTAGAGGATAAAGTGGAAGATGATGAATTAATGGATAGAATGTTAACCTTTAAATCAAGATTTAAATAAAAATCACTAGAGAAATAAGGTGCAGTTTGTTAAAACAGAGATGCTGTAAAACTGTGGGGTCTTTTTTGGTCAGTTGTACATAGAAGTGTTTGAGATGGATGAGTGTTCCGACATGCCATTCCTGAATTCCATCAGCGCGTCTCTGTAGAGCAGCAGGGATTCAAACCTCACAAAGCAAGAAGGTCATAAAGAATCAGAGCAACCAGCGAGCATGTAGGTGCAGAACCTGCCCTTCAAAATAATGTGCTTTATCCACAGAGCGCGCCCAACATTACTCTATAGCACTAACACTATTAAAGCAATGTCACGCCGCTTACCTGATGAGCGCGTCATTAATCAGCTTCATAGAACCTCATATATAATTTTCTGCATTGGTCAGAGCTTCCTGTCCTTGGCAAACCACACAAATGAAATGTGAACCAGCTTTAAAACGCCTGAAGACAAAAAGCCCACACTGATATTAAGAAACAACCCACATGACCTTTACTTTCTCTTCATTTCATAAACAGGTACCGCAGTGTTAAGGGGAAAAATACAGTGAGCAGAGAGCCGTGACGCCAACTCAGCCTTTTTTTTTAATTTGCTTGTATTACAATTGTAATTGCTTTGGAAACATACAGGGTCCTATCTTACACCCAGCACAAGGGGCATCGTGATGCTTATTACTATCTTCCACCTCACCAACAGTTTATTTTAACGCCTTCCTCCTGCGCTGTTTATATAGTAGTGCTGCTTGTGAATATAGCTCCCCCAGTGGGCGTGGGCATCTTGAAATGAAGTGTGTTCAGGTACCTATCTGGCGTATTGCTATCTACGTTGGCCGAAAACAACGTAGTGTGATGTCACCAGTCAGCAAGTCCGCCTCTCGCCGCCGGGGATCCAAGTTTGAATCCCGATCTAGGTGGAGTTTCCATGTTCTAGAAGTTTCCAGGTTCCTTTCTCTGGTTTCCACCCACAGTCTAAGAACATTCAAGGTGAACTGACTGCTTTTAATTGCAATGGATTGGCACCCTGTTCTGGATGTATCTGCCCAGCACCCAGAATGTTCTCCCCTGAATGGGAATTAAGAACCTCACAACACTAGAAAAGGACTAAGCAGAAGATAATGAGATAAGATGAGATTCTCCAAATTTCCCCATATAGAGTGTATGTGCCTGTGTCTGTGTGAGTGAGTGTGTGCCCAGCGATAGATTGGCGCCCTGTCCTGGGTGTATCTGCCCAGCGCCCGAAACGTTCTCCCCTGGATGGGCATGGGGAACCCCCCCCACAATCCTAGTAGAGGATAAAGCGGAAGATAAGGATGGATGGATGGATGGATGGATGGAACAGCAAGGTTCATTCGGTGGTCTTCTCCCTGAAGCTCAGTAAATTCCACAGTTGCAGAGACATCCCTCTCTCTCTCACACTCTCTCTCTCTGTCTCTCTCTGAGTGTTTAACCTGTCTGACCCCTCCATGTTCCCTATGCCATCTCAAAGAAAACTCTAGGTCTTATCAGTACAGCTGCCTCTCGACTCCTGAATGAGATCACAGCGTAGAACCTCAGCTCAGAGTCCTCGTGAGGTCTGACCTCCAGTGAGCTCCGATAACAGAAGACGAGATCGGCGGATAAAAGCTTTCCATCATTCGTTTATTCCAGCTGTTTTAACACTGTTCTCTTTAATGGAGCACCTTCTGATAAGTAAACAGGAACAAACACATGAGAACACAGATGGGGTATTATAGGGTATGTGTATTTATAGTAAGTGAGTGTGTGTTTGGAGGGGTTTCATTAAGGTTACCTGTTCAAGAAAAATAACAGAACGACAGTTTTAAAATGAATGAAACATCTATGTTATTTACTCTGATTCGTGTCCCAGGGCTGTTTGATCACGCTGAGTGTAGGTGAGGTCTGATTTGTGTGCACGCTGGTGGCGGTGCAGGATCATTAAACACAAGAGAGATTAATGGCTCTTTAGCGGTCGATAATGCTTTCCAAGCAGCTCACACACACACACACACACACACACACACACACACACACTCACTATACATTGTGGGGACGTTACATAGACTCCCTTTAACTAAAAACATTTCTTTATTCAATTATACATGCATTTTATATTTCATTGTATATTTATTCGGCGGCACGGTGGCTTAGTGGTTAGCACGTTCGCCTCTGGGTGGAGTTTCCATGTTCTCCCCATGTCCACGTGGGTTTCCTCTGGGTTCTCCAGTTTCCTCCCGCATTCCAAAAACATGGATCAAGTCAATTGAGTTCTCCAAATTGCCCCATATAGAGTGTGTTTGTGTGAGTGTGTGCCCAGCGATGGATTGGCGCCCTGTCCTGGGCGTTTCTGCCCAGCGCCCGAGACGTTCTCCCCTGGATGGGCATGGGGAACCCCACTGTTCTCTCCTAGATGGGCATGGGGACCCTAATAGAGGATGAAGCGGAAGATAATGGATGGATGGATGTATATTTATTCCACATGACAATTTGCACATTCTGCACATTATTGCTTAATTTTTTTTGTATTTCACTCTTTTACTCATTTATATTTTTCAAGTTTGAGATTTCACTTTATTTCTTGATTTTATTTATCTCATTTTTATTTTGCCTATTATTTCCGACCTTCACAAAGCTGCTTCCATAACCATAATCCTACAGCTGCCCCAAAAAACTGTCGATGGCAGAACTTCTGAGATACCCCACCTAAAGCTAGCACTTCAGGCTCACAAAAAGTCCTTAGTTTGATTCCTCAGAGGGCTCAGTGTAGTCTGCATGGGTTTCCATGACTCTTATGTCCTTTCACATTCCAAAAACATGCTTACAGCTAAGCTAGAGATTTTAATTTGTCCTAATCACTGGGGGTGCATGCATCAGTGCAATGATCTCACACCTGGATAATTGGGACGGGTATAAAACTGCATTGGGTTGAACATGTGGATCATCCTCACGGTTAATAGTTTAAATGGGAACAGCCAAAAGATGAATACAAAACTGCAGCATTGCTGATTTAATTAAAGTAGAACCAGATTTGCAGAACACTGTATTGACTGTTATTTTTCTGCATAATGATTGAACCTGACACATCTGGGTTTGCGACATGGCTCTTAATATGAATTCAGAATTAAGCACTGTGAGTTTTTCGCCGCCGAGGTGTTTGGTCATTGAGCTGGCACTGAGCTGTAAATTCCAACTGAGAGATTGAGTCTGGATCAATGTGCTCTCACTTACAGAGTCCAACAGGCATCACATAAACAAAGAGCGCGACGCCAACCAGACCCGACACAAACGCTGTGGAAATGGAACAGGCTCGCAGGACTTAAATCCTCATCACGAAAAACAAAACACGTCCTCGGGCTCGGAGCAAAATACTGATTGTGAACACACCTACACAAACCTGCATCCACGAGGGACATCTCTGAAGCAGCTTCCAGCTGAGATAAGCTCTCCTCTAACAAAAAGACGCTCGATAGTCATTTGGCACATGGAAGCCACAATGCTGCAGGTTTCGCCAGTACAGGATGCAGCTAATAATAAACGAGGACTAGAACATTGTGGATGTTCATGAATTTCACAAATGCTTTATTTCTTAGGTTTACTGTAATACGATGAGCTGTATTCAGCTCTGTATTCAGAAACACTGCAGCAGCATGGCCATGCACATTGCTGTGGAGATTAACCACAGATGCACTGCGATTGGCTATGGCTGCAAACGCATCCGATGCCAATCACTGCTGCCTGTGGAGTGAACCTCTGCTGGCTCGTTTCTATAAACGCTGAGAGATAGAGCCCGGGACGTGCATCCCCACTGGAGAACATGCCAACCAAGCCCACAGGTGTTTTAGTGGCCTGTAAGCGTTCTCATCATTCTGAATTTCAGAATCGAATAGGGACTGAAACAAAAATGTATAAAAAAAATTATAACCTGCAATAAAATAAACATTTTAATTCAGCTTTGTGGTGGATCTATCGTACCATCACGTTCCTGCTGCTCCCGCTCACTCCCGCTGTATGCGCTTTCATATAATATCAGGGCAGCACACTGATCTGCGTTAATTACCTTTAATTACAGTCGATCGCCATTGACTCCACCCTACCACCCCCCCCCCAGCTTCACCATGTTTTCACCACACTATTAGATCTAGGGCAATAAAATGTGAGATGGCCTGATTGATCAGACCTTAATATAACGATCATACAGATCGGATGAGAATTCCTTCAGCTCTGTTTATGTGTGACTCTCAGCACTAAATCAATCTCCATCATCTCAGCAGAGTAATTATATTAATTGGTTAACAGCCCAAATTAGCCCCCTTCTGCACGGTGCTCGACGACTGCTCCTGACAGAACGATGGTACAGATGCAGCCCAGCTGTGTGAGGATTCTGATATGAATTGCCCCTATACAGAGTGTGGGTGTTTGTGTGAGAGTGTGTGTCCAGCAATGGGTAACGCCCGAAACGTTCTTTACTGGGATCAGGATTCGAACCGGGAATCCCCAGTGGAGAACATGCTAACCACTAAGCCACCTTGGTTACGAAGATAATAAATATAATAGGAGAGATATTATAAGCCAATTACATGGCATCAATGGCAGCATTTGAAAACAGAGACATGGTCAGGAGAACCTCATCTTATAATCTTCCAGTTAACATTCTAATAGCGACTGGGGGACTGGGGGGGGGGTTCCCCATGCCCATCCAGGTTACAGTGTTCAGGGCGCTGGGCATTCTCTCTCACACACACACACACACACACACACACACACACACTATGTAGGGCCAATTTATGGCAGTCAATCCATATTTTTGGATTGTGGGAGGAAACCCACATGGACACCGGGAGAACATGGAAACTCCACCTGGATTGGATGTAAACCCTAGAGGGGATTATCCCCTCTAGGGCATAGAGGAACTCATTGGGGGTGGAGGGAACCGAGGGCAATAGACTGTAATTAAAGGTTAGTAACACACCTAGAGGAGGGGCCTATACAACAATGCCTATAGAGTGTGTGCTGGGGCAAGACATACAAGGTCAGCAGATGGTATTAAATGGTGTCCGTTTATAAAAGCCCCCGTGCTCTATTCTTTCAGTCTCTGGTTCTCATTGTATCCTGCCATGTGACAAAAGGTTATATAAGTGATCTATAAGTGATGTGGCAGGGTTGTGGGGTAAGACAGGGTGGTTTGAGTATTTCAGAAACTGCTGATCCTCTTGTGGTTTTATTCACAGGCGTAAAAGAGAAAACATCCAGTGCTCCGCAGTTCTCCGGGTGAAAATGCGTCACCGATGCCAGAGGTCTGAGGCAAATGGCCAGACCGGGTAGAGTTAATAGAATAATAGAATAAAAAAGACATTTAAATAATCTCTCGTTGTAACGAAGGTATGCGTGAGGGTGTCTCTAAACACACAACGTGATGACTCTGCATGGATCCCTACCAAAATGGGAGAACAGTGAATTGAAAAAGCATTGAGTGTTGAGTTCTGCCAAAAATTCAGAGAGGTCTAGATCAGGATGGTGGTGGTGTTCCACTTAATCCTATATTGGGGTCATGGCGGGTTCCCCATACCCACCCAGGGGAGAAGGTTTTGTGCGCTGGGCAGATACACCCAGGTAAGGGCACCATAGCTGGGCACACACTCACACAGACACAACACATACAAGCACTTTATATAAGGGCAATTTAGATGGGGCAATTCATAGCAGCCAATGTTTTTGGACTGTAGGAGGAAAGCGGAGAACCTGGAGAAAACCCACATGGACACGGGGAGAACATGGAAACTCTTTCGCCTCTCAGCACTAGGGATTCCTGGTTTGAATAACAATCTAGGTGGAGTTTCCATGTTGCCCCCGTGTCCGCGTGGGTTTCCTCTGGGTTCTCTGGTTTCCTCCCACAGTCCAAAAACATGGATCAAGGTCAACTGAGTCGTCCAAATTGCCCCATATAGAGTGTGTTTGTGTGTGTCTGTGTGAGTGAGTGAGCCCTGTCCTGGGTGTATCTGCCCAGTGCCCGAGACGTTCTCCCCTGGATGGGAATGGCGAACCCCCCTGCGACCCTTGTAGAGGATAAAGTGGAAGATAATGGATGGATGATGTAAAGTGGTGTCTAATATTTTGTCCAACCGTGAAAAGTAGGTCGACCCAAAATAAAATTGTGTTACTTTATAATAAATCCAATTTTAAAAATAAATCTAGTAAAATACAGAAACAATAGACCTGCAGCTGACGTCCTCTGTGTGAAGACATTTCAAATGAATGATATTCTATAAAAACAGTGAGGAAACACTATTTAATATAATCATGTTCTTGTAAAACACGTGCAGTCTGGTCATATCATTATTCTGTCACACTCAGCCGTGTGTATTAATCTTCATTAAGACGGACGGGGGAGGCAGAGCCCCACATCGAGTTCAGCATGTTCTACTTCACGGCTGATCAGATAATAATTCAAACACCTCTGTATGGAACAACTCGAGGTGGTCTGAGAGAGCGCTGCAGTAAATCACGGCTGACGGCCTGGTGGTGACAACCGAGGAAAGACCGTACCGGTGAAGAACCCAATGACATAATTTCGGACTTGCGTTCTGAAGCGTCAGTCAGCAACGCAATCGGAACTTCTTTTGCGTTGTGATCAGATTGATTGGATGATCAATATATTGCAGGTTAGGCAGCACGGTGGCTTGGTGGTTAGCATGTTCTCCTCTTAGTGCTAGGGATTCCCGGTTCGAATCCCAATCTGTTTCCATGTTCTCCTCGTGTCCACCTCGATTTCCTCCGGGTTCTCCGGTTTCCTCCCACAGTCCAAAAACATGTATCAAGGTCAATTGAATTCTCCAAATTGCCCCATATAGAGTGTGTCTGTGAGTTAGTGTGTGCCCAGCAATAGATTGGCGCCCTGTCCTGAGTGTATCTGGCCAGTGCCCGAAATCTCCCCTGGATGGGCATGAGGAACCCCCCGCGACCATAGTAGAGGATTAAGCGGAAGATAATGGATGGATGGAAGGCAACAACCATGACAACCATGTTGCAGGTCAGCGAGTCACTTCTTGAAAGAGTTCAACTATATCTACAACAACATCCATCCGTTATCTTCTGCTTTATCCTCTACTAGGGTAGTGTGGGGGGGGTTCCCCATGCCCATCCAGGGGAGAATGTCTCAGGCGCGTGGCAGATACACCCAGGACAGGGCGCCAATCTATCACTGGACACACACACTCACATGCCATGATTTGGACTGTGGGAGTAAACCGGAGAACCCGGAGGAAACCCATGAAGACACATGGAAACTCCACCCATATTGGGATTCGAACTGGGAATCCCTAGCGCTGAGAGGAGAATATGCCAACCACGCAATCTACAATAACGACCAACAATGTTCGACTTTGTTGTCTGACGCAGGACCTCTCGTTGACGCTGCAGCCGGGTGAACACGCTCTTACAGCTGATGAAACTCTTGGTTCGGTTACATTATACACTCCTTTATTTTCCTTCGTTTAGCATCTTCTCTCACTGATCCATTTCCCATGATTCATTAACTTGCATCCTCATGCGCTGGGGCTGGAACGTTGATTTTTCTGCTGCGCCAACATCAAAAGAATATTTAACTGGGGGAGCCTCGCAAAGTGAATGAGTAATTAAACTAAATTTCAAAAATCACCCAACAGACCCTTTTTAATTTGGCTTTCTCACTCGCACACTAATGCAGAGCAATGAGCTTAAAGGAGATGATGTTATGCAAAAAACCTCCTTTAAAACCTCAATCAAAAGCACTGGATGCAGTCATTACAGGTATATCACTTGTAATCAGTGACTGTGTACACTGATATCACTAAACAAGTCCACCTAAACATGGATGCAGGACCTCCATTCTAGGGTCGTGGGGGGGGGGTACCCATGCTCATTCAGGGGAGAACGTTTCGGTGGTCCAATCCATCACTGGGCACATGGATAATTAAATTGACCTTTGGACTGTGGGAGGAAACCGAAGAACCCGGTGGAAACCCACACAGGCATGGGGAGAACATGCAAACTCCACTCAGATTGGGATTTGAACTGGGAATCCCTAGCGCTGAGAGGAGAACATGCTAACCACTAAGCCACCGTGCCGTGGATGCGAACTGGCTGCTCTAAATTGTCCATATCTAAAATTGCCTCTATATTGTATGTGTGCTGTGGATATTCAAAATATCCCTAAACATGAGACCGTAAAAATGGATGCAGGACCTATTTTAATTTAAATATGCTTGGGGGTCCAATATATCAGCCACATTACATGGAATGGGGGGTGGGGGGCATGGTGGTTAGCACGTCCACCTCTCAGCGCTAGGGATCCAGGTTTGATGTGGGTGGAGTTTCCATGTTTTTCCAGTGGTTTTTCTTCAGGTTCTCAAGAAAACTATTTAATCTAAATATAAAAAGCAAAATGGCTAAAGTTTTAATGTGTTGATGAAAACTAAACCCTGTATGAACTCACATGCTGTCTGCGTTCTGGAAACCTCGCTACATCGATGTGAACGTCGTGTCGGCGTTTGAAGTCATGCGAGAAGAACCCTAGAGGAACAATTCTGATTCGGAGATAATAGTTCTACAGTCCAATTAGAAAAGAGAGCTTATATGCTACGTGGTGAGGAGAGCTGGATATGTTTAAAAGCAGAGATGGTTCCAGAGTATTTAATGAGCTCAGATGCCAGAAAAAGACATGGAAAACTCTCCATAGAACCCATGATGCACTAATCTAATCAAGAGCACAGAAACTTCTTACTGCAGCATCGGCTCAAAGACAGAACACTGCGGAATTATCCGAGAGGCATTTCCAACACGTGACGCAGTCCGTGAAAAAAATTTCCGTCAAACGGAGGGCGTTTAAACAGATAAAATCTTTACTGTGGGGTTCTTTCAGCATGGTCATCTCTCTTGGCTGATGATGCCACGTCGTGGTAGGAGGTCCAACCTGATCTTAATCTGTGCTGCTGAGAACAAAGTGTCTCGGTGAGAACACTTGAGCGCAGGTGGTCATCTATCGATGGTCACACACCGAAGCGACAGCACCATCTGTTCCGCTCTCCTCATCTACATCGTACAGGACAGAGGAAGCCGGGTGGCGGTTCTGTCATGTGTTTGGCGCTGGAGGAGATCTTTAGCGCTCATTTGATAATCAGGGTGATGGGTTCTATCTACAGACACGCACATGCATTTACATGCATATAAACATCTTTGCACACACATTTTATGTTGTATTGGTTCTGGAGAGGGGCGGCACGGTGGCTTAGTGGTTAGCACATTCTCTCAGCACTAGAGATTCCCGGTTCGAAGCCCCATCTGGGTGGAGTTTCCATGTTCTCCCCGTGTCCACGTGAGTTTCCTCCGGGTTCTCCTATTTCAACCCACAGTCCAAAAACATGGATTAAGGGAATTGAGTTCTCCATATTGCCCCATATAGAGTGTGTTTGTGTGAGTGAGTGTGTGCCCAGCGATATATTGGCGCCCTGTCCTGGGTCTATTTGCCCAGCACCCGAAACGTTCTCCCCTGGATGGGCATGGGGAACCCCCCGTGACCCTAATAGAGGATAAAGCAGAAGAGAATGGATGGATGGATGGTTCTGAAAACACGGTCTGTCATTTCACGAAGTTTGGACACGCCCCCTTTTAGCTCCATTGTCTGTCATTCACTTACCATATAGATGAACTTTGTAGTTTTACAATTACAGACTGTAGTCCATCTGTGTTCTTTGTTGTTGTTAGTCCCCTGTTGGTTCTCTGTTCTCTATTGGTCAGGACCATCACAGAACAGGTATCATTTGGGTGGTGGATTGTTCATTGTCAGTTCTGCAGTGACACTGCTGGGATAGGACTAATGCACCAACCAAATAATCCCTGCTCTGTGGTGTTGGTGGTACTATTGGGGTCCTGACCATTAGAGAACAGAATAAGGAGAACGTACTCAGTATGTACTGTAGTACACAAACAGATGGACAACAGTCTGGAATTAAAGAACTACAAACTCCATCTTTACAGTGAGTGGAACTGAGAACATGGACAACAAGTGGAGCAAAAAGGTGGCGTGTCCTGTGTAGCATCTTGGTTCTGTAGGAATGCAGAGCACATGCATGTACACGGTCAAATAATACAAGTAAATACTTAATACATACAAGCTGAAATATTAATATTGCATGGGAGCGTGCATGCATGTAAACAGATCACCGGTAAGTGTCCGCTGACTCAGCTTTATCAGTTTAAACCAGCGGAGTTGCTCTCAGCTCAGAGAAGCCGGCGCGAGCCCCGACACATTAAAGCAATTATTATAGATTCCTTACACACAGCCGGCTGCACAGCCCTGCGAGTACGAGCCGAAATAATTAGATGGCATCGGTGCGCGAGATGAAGTGTGGAGAGCTGCCAAAGTGCACACCTTGAGTCGATTGACCTCTTATCAGCCTGACCCGTATCCCAAAGGGTTCAGAGGACCGACGCTATCAAACATACCGGCTTATGAATAATGAATCATTTGCAATGAATCGTCTCCAACATGTAATTACTGACGAACACTTGTATTTATCCAAGCTGGAGATAAATGCCTGTAGGTGTCGTCTCCGAGAGCAGAACCAGGAGAACGTCGTTAAACATCAAAGCATCTCTCAAGGCGGAGAAATGAACACCAGAGCTTAAAGGCACGGACAAGTCTGAATACGATGAGACGAACATGAACACAGATGGCTGTGTTAGCTGATGGTCCCGCTTCAACACCTTCCCTCCACCATACTCACCACATCACATCCTTACACCCCCCCCCCCCTGCAATCAAACAATTAAACACCTAGTAGTGCGTTTTGTATAATACTGCACCTTTGGTTCCTCGGTTCTGCCTTAACTCTGCCAATCCCCTCTTATCAATCACCTCCATATCCCCCCCATCCAATCAAAGACCTAGTAGTGCATTTTGGACAATACTGGACCTTTGGATTTGATGTAACAGTTACAGAAGGCCAGGGGGGGGGGGGGGGGGGGGGGGGGGGGGGGGGGGGGGGGGGGGGGGGGGGGGGGGGGGGGGGGGGGGGGGGGGGGGGGGGGGGGGGGGGGGGGGGGGGGCCCCCCCCCCCATCCAATCAAAGACCTAGTAGTACATTTTGGACAATACTGCACTTTTGGATTTGTTGTAACAGTTTCAGGATTCTAAGGCACTTGGTTACTCGGTTCTGCCTTAACACCAATCCCCTCCAACCAATCCCCATATCCCCCCCCTCCAATCAAAGACCTAGTACTGCATTTTGGAGAATAGTCCATTCACCTTAAATCCATGTGTTTGGAATGAGGAGAAAACTGGTGAACCCGGAGGAAAACCACACAAACACGAGGAGACCATGGAATCTTCTCCAGAATGAGATTCAAACCTGGATTCCATCAGTTTTAAAGCCACCTGTTAAACCCGTCAGGTTCTCCACATTAGATCTTTACAGAAGAAGGCTGTGCACTAGAGGGGGCAAAAGCAGAGGGGGTGCATGTATGAAATTCTGGTCAGCGACGTCTTGTATGTTAATGGAAATGAAGTGAGGTCAGAATTTCAGGAGATTTCATCACAGAGGATCATGAGGTTTCTGCCAGGCGGCTGCGTAGGAAACGTTTCATCACTCCACAGAGTTACACCGCGTTCTACATCCACGCAACATGTGGCTACAGAGCGTAAGAATGACGCTTCTCTAACGAGTAATAAGTAAACCGGGATATTATAACATAATTATTACATTAATGTAGAAAAATAAAACCAAACACAAGGGTTCAAGTCCCAGTCCTTTATGGGAGGAGTTTGCATGTTCTCCCCATATGCAGGAATGTCCTCCCACAGTCCAAACAAATGAACGGTCATTATGGTCTATTTATTAACGAGGGAATTCATTAATTAACTATTATATATAAATTATAGGGCGGCACCCACAGTCCAAAAACATGAATCAAGGTAAATTAAATTCTCCAAATTGCCCCATATAGAGTGTTTGTGTGAGTGAGTGTGTGCCCAGCGATAGATTGGCGCCCTGTCCTGGGTGTATCTGCCCCCCCCCCCCGACTCTAGTATAAGGATAAAGTGGAAGATAATGGATGGATGGATATTAATTATATTTTAAGGGTAACGTGGCTAAAGGCTTGTTTCTCATGTGGTGGCTGATGTGGGTAAAGAACCAGCCTTACGACTTGAAGGTCCCTGGTTCGATTCCTGATTCCACCAAGTACCATGGGCGAAGTGCACTTGAGCTACACATCTAACCCCAATTGCTCCTCGGGCATGTGTGCTCACTTCTCTTAGTGTGTGTGTGTGTGTGTGTGTGTGTGTGTTAGCACACAAGGCAAAAAAGATCACCATCAAAATCCAAAGGTGGTCGAGTAAAACCCATGTTCTCCAATGGCATTGCAGCCGATTCTTATTCTCACTCTCGCCCCATTCTCAGAATAAAACTACTTTAGATTAGAGTTGTGCAAAAAGAAAGAAAAGTGAGGTGAAGGTGATGTGTGAAAGAACGTTCTTATTAATGCCACCCTCCAAAACGAAACGTGGCTTGATGCAACCTTGTTCCGCGTTCCAAAACAAATCAATGCCTCGCCACCTGCCTTTCTGTGCAGTCCTCCACATAAATAATGTAGATTCACTCCTCTGTTTTCTTTGTTTAATGAACAATGAATGCCTCTTGTCCTTGAATGGCTCTCTATGGTAAATCAATGATAAACATTCGTTTAGAGAAAGGAACGGACGAGAACCTCCTTCTATTTGAACGATTCTGTTCAATAAAACCACGGTTTGTAATTAGCGAGAGATTCGTCAGGGATAAACGTAGGAAGTTGTAGTGACGATGCTCCTTGTTGTCATGTGTTCTTTCTGAATTATGGACCGAGGGCAGGAGGCAAGGAGTTCATTGTGACAGAACCGTCTGGTTCTCCAGAGAGAGGAGGAGCACAGGAATCTGACAGACAGCATTTCACCTGAATACAAAGTCTGTTTATCCAGCGGCAGCTCGCAGAACGTGCATCGCAAGAGACCCTACCTGCCATTGCAGCGGCCATGGATTTTATGTTTATTTCTTGACCTGCACCTTCACTTTATAGAACTTCATATCAGGGCAGACGACAACATGACAGATAAACCAATGGTCAGTCACATCACCACCACCCAACATCCAACACATCCTTTAATATTAGCCAGTGTGAAAGAGGCAGTTAGTTACCTGCAGACATAGTAAATTTCTTAAGCAATTGAAAAACATGGGTGATTATGAGAATTGCTTTAGTAATCTCGGGGGGCAAATTGCAGTTGTTACAGTTGCAACATTTTCAGAGTTCTATCCATCCATTATCTTCCACTTTATCATCTACTAGGGTCGTGAGGTTCCCCATGCCCATCCAGGAGAGAACGTTTCAGGTGCTGGGCAGATACACCCAGGACAGGGTGCCAATCTATCACTGGGCACACACTCACTTACACAGGCACACTCTATATGGGGCAATGTGGAGAACTCAATTGATTTGATCCATGTTTTTGGACTGTGGGAGGAAACTGGAGAAACCGGAGGAAACTCACGCAGACACGGGGAGAACATGGAAACTCCACCCAGATTGGGATTCGAACCGGGAATCCCTAGCGCTGAGAGGCGAATGTGCTAACCACTAAGCCACCATACTGCCCCATTTAAACTAAACCTGTTGCGGTTGTTGTTTATAAACTGTGTTCTGTAATTTGGCCACTAGATGGCCACGTTTGTTGTTAGAGAAACCGGTATCCTATTACCCAGCAACATATTGATGTTCGCTTTAATAACCGAACTAGATCACATCGCAGAAGAGCAGATTATTAATGATTTTGTATTAAATAAACGCATTTAGAAATTGAACCTTGTTTTTTTCTCAGTAGTTTATTTCTCGAGCATGTAAAGTAATTTAACTTGATATAGGGATGGTTTTTAAATAATAATTTTTTTAATATATTTTGCTTGGTACAAAATAATTTACTACTTAATTTAATATTCAGCAAAATCCTCATGTTGTCTTACTCAAAACATTGAGTAATAATCATATAATCATGATTTTTTTTTAGACATTGTATTGTCAAACTCTGTAGTCTTCTCATGGTAGAGAGGAGTCACTGTATACAGTTGCAGGCAGTAATGACCTCCTGTGGTGCATTTAGGAGGTAGGAGTCTCAAACTGAATGAGCTCCTGTGTGTCAGAGTGGGTGGGAGACATTGTTCATAATGGCCATCAGCTAAGACAGAATCCTCCTCTCTGACACTGCCATCGGCGAGTACGGCTCCACACCCACATCACCGGCCTTAGGTTGTTTAAGCAGTTCCCTTAGGTTTAAGGAAGGAGTTAACTAAATAAGTTAACTGGAGCCAAAATCCGGCCATGCTGACTCAGGAGTTGTGCGAGTCGTACGCACCATGGGACACCACACAGTCAGAGTCAGACATCTGAGAGCGACAGGCATCTAGCGACTTGCGCTAATGATCCACACACAGCCAGAACAGCGGCGCTAAAACACAGGTGGCTGCCAGACTTTGCTCAGTAATGATGTGTTGATCCCAATACCACCTGTGGAGTCCAACATCGTAGGCACACTGCTTTATCTACCTCAAACGGTTACCGAGCCCGTCACCGCGGGGAAAGAGTTTAACAAGAGGCCAAGATGAATCAGAACAGCGGGGGACTGCGTCGTGTTTTGACCAGCAACAGTCGAAGAAGATTCTGCTTGGGTGCTGAAATGAGGCTGTACTGGATATCTGACGGAAGATTGGAAATCACTATGGCAGCCGCTGGAGACAGTCAGCGACCGTCTATAAAGTGCAGACGCTGTTTGAACACAGAAAAGAGTCGTAGAGATCCACAAACCAACTGAGGATCAGAGAGGAGGTGAAAATCACCAACTAACAACTTCATAATTTAAAAGAAACAATCACTTTAACAATTAACAAGAAATTTGAGCATTTATCTCATCCTGTTATCTTCTGTGTAATATTATACTGGGGACTAGGGCCATGGGGGGGAGGGGAGATACACCCAGGAAAGGGTGCCAATCAATTGCTGAACATACACTTACTTACACACACACACACACACACACACACACACACACACTATAATCCCTGTTTATGGACTGTGGGGGGAAACCAGAGAACCCAAAAAATCCCACGCAGACACGGGGAGGACATGAAAACTGCCCAGATCAGTATTTGAACCTGCGCTGAGAGACAGACATACTCACCACTACACTAACATGCCACCCACCAGCATTTCCATCCATCCATCCATTATCTTCAGCTATATTCTCTACTAGGGTCGTGGGGGGGTGGTTTCCCATGCACATCCAGGGGAGAACGTTTCGGGCACTGGGCAGATACACCCAGGACAGGGCACCAATCTATCACTGAACACACACTCACTCACACAGACATTATCTATATGGGGCAATTTGGAGAATTCAATTGATCTTGATCCATGTTTTTGGACTGTGGGAGGAAACCGAAGAACCTGGAGGAAACCCACGCAGACATGGGGAGAACATGGAAACTCCACCCAGATGGGGATTTGAACCTGGAATCCCTAGCGCTGAGAGGAGTCAACCAATGTGCCGTCCACTAGCATTTAATTCAAAATTTTTATATTAAAGGCTTTATTTGGTTCTCCGTTCTACAGTCCTCATTTTATCGGCATTCCAATTACATCTCTAAAAAATATGACCCATTTCAACCTGGTGTCAGTCTGACAGACCGAAAATACGACTAAATAAGATCTTCTACCAACAGCAGTGTAGTTACTGCGACAGCTCCTATTAGAATATCAGAGATATCAGCTCTGTGAGACGTATCTCAGAAAACCTCCTGCAGTCTTCGTTCTATTTTTTTTGTGAAAGAAAGATTTCTTTTTATTGGCGAGGTCACAGAGCTCAAGGCTCCCACATTGATCCAGGTAGCTGTATTGATCAGTGAGATTGCTGATGCGTGCAGTTTTCCTGGCTAATCATGAATCCCGTCTTTTCTGATGTTCTTATCATCCCTTTGAAACAATTAAAGCAAACATATTCTTCACCATGAAATCTTTAGAACGTGGTTCCCCACACCACCCGACTTAAACCACAAGCCCTTAACCAGGACCTCTGTGCCTTTAAATCCAGCAGAACCTCGCAGGTCGGTGAAGGTTTTTTTATCCGACAGCAGAACTCGGCTTCAATTGAGAGGTTCGATCTCTGGAGCTGAAACTCTTTCACCTCGGAGATGAGGCGGCGCATTGCTATTCAGCGCAGCAGCAGAGTTATCTACATAAGTGATTCACAGGTTACTGACAGCAGCATCTTCTGCATTTCCATTTCAGATCAAAACCGGTGATGAAGTGAAGAAAGAGGTACGGCAGCAGCTCACAGAACCGAATGGAACCCGATTTAAAACAGGAGAACAAATGTGTTTAATAACCTGGTCTTCTATTAAATACACACACACACACACACACATACCCACACACGCAAACACCCATACACACACACAAATAAACACACACGCACAAATACTCATAAACATACACAAATATGCGTGCACACACACACACACACACACACACACACACACACACACACACAAAAACACACACACACATATAAACACACACACAAATAAACACACACATGCCCACCAAAACAAACACATACACAAACAAACACACACTCACACACAAACACACACACAAAAACACAAATGCACACAAACACAAATAAACACACAAACGCACATGCACACACACAAACACACATATAAATACACAAATACCCATACACAAATATGCACACACACACACATACACACACACACACACACTGAGTTTCCCTCTGCTCCAGTGTCACAGCAGAGCTGGATCTTGGACAGGTGCACCCTGACCCCGGCTTAATCTCAGATCTTCTGATCCTCAGTGAGCTGAACTCTGATTAGTGAACTCCCCCGACGACAGTGAATGATTAGAGTTGATAACTGAATACAGAGTGTCATTCATCATCTGACTGACAGTTTAAAATAAACACAATCAAGTTATGAGTCACATGATCCTATTGAAGATGCACTGCCTGCTAAAGACCCTGAACGTCTGGGACAACATGTCTAGACTTTTGGGGACGAGCTGACTGAGAAGTGACTGAGTCTGCAGTCAGCAAGAAGCCTCAGTGATGATCAGGCTTCTGAGTTTAACAAAGCCTGACTTCAATAAAACACAGATTAGAGGAGAGGAATAAACGGCCACTTCTATCTGCATTATTAAACAATGTTGCAGCAAAACTGAGAGAACCCAGAGGATCCACACAGACAGAAATACCACTACTCTACTACTACTACTACTACTACTACTACTACTACTAATAATAATAATATTTTAGCCACTTTGGTATTTATGTTTTTCTAACCTCTATCAGACTGGATCTTATTTCGTATGTGCATAGAGTTCTGTTTACCATCCCCGAGCCCATCGAGATGCGTTAGCGTTTCACACTTCAGATGGGATCTGACTGCCTGCACCTCTGACCTCCCTCTGCACTCTGAGTGATCAGACCCCTCCGAGCCATATTTGACTCCATTTACACCTGTTCTTACAGCTGACTACATGTGAACAGGGTCAGCGATGCCATGTGATGTACTGCGCAGAACTGCATCATACTGCACGCAGGTTTCAGGTGAGCTCAGCTGCGCAAACTTCAACTATTTACATATTTATTTAATAAATAAAGTCTTTCAGTCTAAATAGTACAGAATTTATAGCAGATTGCACTGCTGAGCTTACCTGATACACGCATTTATGCACAACTTAATTAATTGTAGTTGTAATTACTTGTGTAAATCTAAGTTAAATGTGAAGGGACATATTCCTCTGTGTGTAAGTACAGTAGGCAAAATAGATCTGTTGTAACCTTCATCTGATTGTATTGGATTTGTCATATATATTAAATAAATATAAATAAAAGTTAATGTATTGGTCCCTGAGCAGTCTACAGTGTATGTGGTCATGTGGTCCTTCATGAAGGAAAATTACAGCTGGGTACCCATTAGTGGTTCTTGGCTCACCGCTCCAATATTCTAACTTGCTAAACCAAAAACGATGAGGTAGTTAAAGTTAAATATGCGTGGAAACCTGTGATAAAAAAACGGATTATAATTTAGTGTTTCACGCTTTGTGTGTGACTCATGCAGAACCTCAAACCCATGCTATTATTCATCAGGGTCAATTTGAATCCACTTTGCTCAGTTCAGTTTAAAGGCAGTCTGTGCAGGTTCCCCTTCAGATACATCCCAAATAATTCTAACATAGAATGCAGCTCTTAAATTGTGGTGTGAATAAAAATACATGGTGAGTCATTGTACCCTGTGCCATGCCTTTAACACTCACTGCCCCATCATGCTGCATGATGGCTGACCCTGCATTCTGACCCCCAACTTGTAAAGGGCTTCGTGTGCAAAATGACTTGATGTAAATAATGAGATTTTTTAATGAGAATTAATATACAAGGGAAAAAAATAAGTATATCAAATATGAAATGTCAACAAATAAAAGCCTTGTTTAAGGGACTAATCAGGGAAACATTAAATGTTGACTAATTCATACATTCATGATGTGCAGAGGAAGTGAATGTTCAGTGTTTTTATATTGTATTTTAAAGTATTATTTTCCATAATTTATGACTAGAAATTAAATGTTGTCCAGTAAAACACAAGTGCTGAAGAATTACAACAATAACAACAATAATAATAATAATTTTAGGGCAGCACGGGGGCTTGGTGGTTATCACATTGGTTGGCCCCTCTCAGTGCTAGGGATTTCAGGTTCAAATCCCAATCTGGGTGGAGTTTACATGTTCTCCCCGTGTCCATGTGGGTTTCCTCCAGGTTCTCTGGTTTCCTCCCACAGTCCAAAAACATGGATCAAGTTCAACTGAAATCTGTTAGAGTATGTCTGTGTGTGTGTGTGTGCCAAGTGATATATTGGTGTCCTGTCCTGGGTGTATCTGCCCAGCGCCCGAAACTTTCTCCCCTGGATGGGTATGTGGAACCCCCCCGCGACCCTAGGATCAAGCGGAAGATAATGGATGAATGTATGGATGATAATAATAATAATAATAATAATAATAATAATAATAATAATAATAATAATAATAATAATAATAATGCTGTTACATGAAGTGTGCAGAAAGCTGCTACAAGCACACTTGCCCAGAAGTAGGAGTCATGCCCTTGGAACATCCTACAAAATTTCCAAAGAAACCCTCAAGGATTTTTCATGAAATCAGTGCAATTAATTGAGGGATATAAATAGAAGCCAATTGAGTGGGTTGTAGTTTGGGATGATACAAATAACTCAACTAATACGTTCCTATTTTCAGGACCATAATTCAGAAAATCCAGTGATGTGCAGGAAAAAAATATACAGAAAAGAAAACATATCTGGTTCTAAACATTTTTTTAAGAAGGTAATGGATGCAAATTTTGCAAACCATTTTCATTGCCATTGAAAGCGGTTTGATATACAGAATGCAAAAATATAATGAGGACTAAGAATAATACACAACTTTATTACTGTGATAAAGGTCTATCATCCAACATCGGTGTCTGATCTCACAAATGTGCCAATAGATGAATAGCCAAAAATCCCCAGAAGGCCTGTTTCTGAAGCATGTGGAAAGCAGACATAGGTTGGAATGTGTTATTTATATAAAAGGTCCCAATACTTTAGTCCAAATTGTGTAAATTAAATCTGCATTACATAGGGAAGGATAATACAAAAAGCATAAAAACACTAAGCAGAAAATGTAGGCATTAAGACTCGACAACCAACAGCATCATGCAAGTACAGACAATAGCTCAGACAGCAGAAAGAAAGAACTGTGTAGTAAGAAAAGAGAGAAACGGGAATAAATTTGAGTGAAAAATAGGTCAAGACTGGATTTTTTGTTGCGATTGTGTGACGTTATTTTCTGTAGACGTTGTGCTGATTTACCAACATACAATTATGCAAACCAGACTATAAAATAAAGCTCACAGAACATGAGATAATTATTCTGCATCAACCATAATTACCAGCTTTCAGAATCTCTTTCATCTAGGCTGCGGCTCTATTATTGGGGAGATGGATGTAGACACGATGTTGATTTTCTTAGATAATTTATGGATAAAATAAACTATTAGGAAAATCTAATGAAACAAACCATTACCTCTCATTGAACTCTGAATGCCTATGTTCACCTTTTAGGTTTTTCCAGCACAAACACTGAAAAAAGGGAGGTGAACGCTGCTGACATAGTTTGCTTTGGCAGTGGTACCACTTTTCAATTACACATAATTACACAATTAAATATACACAAGTACATTAAAAGCCGGACTTACAGATGTACAGAGCTGTCATCGTTATAGCTAGTGATGTAGATGAAGATACATTAATTCATTCATTATCTCCCGCTTATCCTCTATTAGGGTCGCGGTGGGGTTCCCCATGCCCATCCAGGGGAGAACGATTCGGGCGCTGGGCAGATAGACCCAGGACAGGGCGCCAATCCATCGCTGGGCACACACTCACCCACACAGACACACACACTCTATATGGGTCAATTTTGAGAACTCAATTAACTTGATCCATGTTTTTGGACTGTGGGAGGAAACCGGAGAACCTGGAGGAAACTCACGCAGACACGGGGAGAACATGGAAACTCCACCCAGATGGGGATTGAACCGGGAATCCCTAGTGCTGAGAGGCGAACGTGCTAACCACTAAGCCACCGTGCCATGAGGATACAGTGCATGGAAATAAAGATCTAAAGAAGCCAATTACATTTTATTCCATATTTAACAGACATATAAATACACATATACATGTCTGTTAAATATGGAATGGATATATATATATATATATATATATATATATATATATATATATATATATATATATATATATATATATATATATATATATATATATCATGTGTGTACACCAGTCAAAATTCTTTATTCTTCACTTATTGTCTATGTTCTCAGGTCCACTTACTGTAAAGATGGTCTTTGTAGTTCTACAATTCCAGACTGTAGTCCGCCTGTTTGTGGATTACAGTACATACTATGTTATACTGTTCTCTAATGGTCAGGACCCAAATAGTACCACCACAGAGAAGGTATTATTTGGTTGGTGCATTATTCCTATCCCAGCAGTGTCACTGATGTGTTTAAATTAAACTACAGCAGCACTGCTGCACTAAAACCCGTTCAGTGATGCTCCTGACCAAAAGAGAACACAGAACCAACAAGGGACTAACAAAAACAAAGAACACAGATGGACTACAGTCTATAACTAGTCCATCAACTGGAGAACCAGTGTCTACCACAACACAGGGAGAACATGGAAAATCCCATATCGGGATTCGAACCTGGATCCCCATCATTAGAAGGCGAGTGTGATAACCACTAAGCCACCGTGCCGTCCTTCTTTAACACGATACAGAAACAACTCTTCAGTATCATGTTTAATTTGGAAAGTGCACTTTGAAATGCTCGTGTACCTTCCATTACAGCATTAATAACTTTTTAGACAAATTAAAGCCCAAAAACCCACACAGAATTTGTGCTAGTCGCTGTAAATCTGTTAATTTGTTTACACAATTAACTCTGCAGCACACAAATAAAAGCAGCAGCTGTGTGCAAGAGCTGTTATTTACAGAGCAGCAACTAATGACCCGAGCTCAGCCTGCTGTTTAATTAGACCAGGGAGGTCTGTCAGAAACACGTTTATTACCACGGAATTCGCAATGCTGCGTCCTAAAGGCATGACGGCAAGAGTCAGCCTTTCGTCTCCGCCCTGTACGGAGGGTCCGCTCACTTACAGATATGTCATTTATTATTAAAGGCAGTAATGTAATTAGAGGAGGAATCATCTGGGGGCAATCATTCCTCAGACCACACAAGTGAGAACGTTATGGGTAGGTTGTAAAAAAATAAAATCGAACAAAAAAGATCTCAACTCCAAAACACGGAGAGTAAGGAAAAGGATTAGATAATCTGGACTAGGATGTCAGACTTATTGATAAGTAATGTTAAGCACAGAGGAGCCTGAGTCTGGATGTTTTATGGAATGATCAACCTTTATGATGATCAACCTTAACATGGCTGAAACATCTGGAGTGGCCCGCCAGGTTTCCAGCTTGATGTTGATAAACCATTCTAAAATGGTTAAGACCCTGACATCATCTGAAGCCCCTGGATCCACATCAATCAGTGTAACTGGTCAAAGTGCTTAGTATTCCGGTGAGACTTGTGCATGGATCAACAGCTCAGACGATCAATGAGGAAGCTAAATAATCAGCGTACATCAGACTTAATGTGTCTGGCATTTAGACGCAAACGCACAGGCTGCACATTGACCAATCACAAATGAGACGGATATTAAACCATTAAAAACAACAGCAATGACTGATAAACATCGCCTGGTATATACAGTACTAGTTATAAATTTGGACACGCCCAATTCTTGCTCCATTGTTTATTTTCTCCACTTATCATATAGATGGACTTTGTAGTTTTACAATTACAGTCTGTAGTTCATTTGTTTTCTGTTGGTTCTGTGTTCTCTATTGGTCAGCACATCACAGAACAGGTATCATTTGGGTGGTGGATTTATTGTCAGTTCTGCAGTGACACTGATGCAGTGAGGGGGGTTTAGTGCAGCAGTGCTGCTGTAGTTTAATTTAAACACATCAGTGACACTGCTGGGATAGGAATAATGCACCAACCAATTAATACCTGCTCTGTGGTGGTACTATTGGGGTCCTGACCATTAGAGAACAGAGTACACAGTATGTACTGTAGTCCACAAACAGATGGACTACAGTCTGGAATTGTAGAACTACAAAGTCCATCTTTACAGTAAGTGGAACTGAGAACATCGACACTAAGGGGAACAAAAAGGGGGCGTGTCCAAACCTTTGACTGGTTGTCATCGTATTGGATCATCTGGTCACAAACATTTCGTAAAAACAAGACCCCGTCTCTATGAGTCAGTGAGGAGCTATAACCTGAGTTATAAAACACCCTTCAGATCTTTAAAGCTACAGTCCAGAAATCCAGAAGCCATTCGAGTTTATTGATAAAGGGAATAAGCTCCATTATGGTTTTATCAGTCACCTGTGGATTGGACTAATCGGATTTTATGCTTCAAATAAAATTGACATAATGTGTAAAGCATATGTCCGGGGTGACACAGCCACTGCTGACTAATGCAGTGTTGTACACAGACGCAGACAATCACATTTGCAGACACTGCAGGAGGGCAGGCAGCCGTGCGCCCGGCTGCTTTCAGGGTGTTTGTGTGACGCAAAGCAAAGTGCCGAATGCAGAGTAACCGCCAACGACTTTAAGATCCGCTGCTATGTTTTAATGCATGAACACAAACACACACAAACAAATGCACACTCACAAATACACAAACACACACAAATAAACACATTCATACACATACACATGCACACACACAAAAGCACACTCACAAATACACTCACAAACCCACACACACACTCACAAATACACTCATGCACACACAGAAACACTCACAAATACACTCATACACACACACACACTCACAAATACACTCATGCACACACACACTCACAAACACACTCATGCACACGCACACACACTCAAATATTCCCACCCACACACACACACACAAATTCCCACACACAAACACTCAAATATACACACCCACACACACACACAAATGCCCTCACACAAACACTCAAATATACCCACCAACACATACACAAATTCCCACACACACACACTCAAATATACACACCCACTTACACAAAAATGCCCTCACACAAACACTCATATATACACACCCACACACACAAAAATGCCCTCACACAAATACACACACACACACAAATGCACCCACACACACACACAAATACACACACACAAATGCTGACACACACACAAATACACACAGACACACAAATGCTCACAAACAAATGCCCACTCACACATACAAATACACACAAACAAACACAAAACATTCAAAAGAAAATATCAAACAAACTTGAGGACAATGGGCTACTAATGCAACCAGGATAAGGATGTTGCGCCACAACTGACCAAATTTAGATAATGTCTATGTATGTACTGCAGTATTTTTCATGCATGCTGATAAACTTTTGTTTCAGAATCACAAAGCGTCCAGCGTAACGCTGCGTGTCGTGTTGTTAGGGTCATTCTGAATCCTACAGCTTCTTTTCTCCATCCGAACGGTTAATCATCACCTGAACCGTTCCTTGAGTTAGCCTTTATTTCCTAATCAGATTCTGAGTCTCTCTCTGCCATAGCACGCCCATTATGCAAACCTTATCCCTGTACTTGAAAGACATTGCTATGGAAACGGCTTGTCTGCATTTCCTGTGCTATTTGTGCATTCTGGGATTGTTCTGATGTCGGACCGTTAAATGTCAGTGCCCTTTATCACATTTCTTGCCTAATGCACGGCAAACCGCGAAGTTGGGTTGTAAAGTGTTAGTGGTGTCTGACATACGGCTCTACTTTCAGCTCGTTCGCGGCTCTCAGCACCCTCTGCACCGGCTTTCGGGGTTGATGGCTTGTTACAGGTCTGACAGACGTGGGCAGAAGCCTCGTGCAGGAACGCTACCGTAAAGTAAGGACCTCACCATTATAAATCTGATTAAATCTGTTCTGATGGTGCATTGCACAAGAGCTTTATTTCAGGGCTCTTGAATGTGGTGTTGGTGGGTGTCAGAAATCTGTACGAATGCAGACTGGCTCTGTAATTCCCACTCTCTCATCCAGGGTGATTACCTATTGCTCTGACTTTCAGATTCAGTCTCTCAGCCATTGTATGTTTAAAAAAAACGCTATTTCTGATATCTGCTCGTCTGCCTTTGCACATAACTCATAGCATCCTCCTCTTTATCAATAGGGTTTAAAAAATGTCCCACATTTTGCTCTTCAGTTAAAGCTTTCCACAAGTTATGAAGTGTGTTTGAGAATTTATGGGATGAGGCGATATTGAGACGCTTTTAATTATAATTCTAAAATTCATTCATTCATGCATTATCTTTCGCTTTATCCTAGTGGGGAAGGGGATGGGTTTCCCCATGCCCATCCAGAGGAGAACGATTCGGGCGCTGGGCAGATACACCCAGGACAGGGCGCCAATCTATCACTGGGCACACTCACGCACACATACACACTCTATATGGGGCAATTTGGAGAACTCCGTTGACTTGATCCATGTTTTTGGACTGTGGGAGGAAACCGGAGAACCCGGAGGAAACCCATGCTGACACGGGGAGAACATGGAACTCGGAACCGGGAATCCCTAGTGCTGACAGGTGAACGTGCTTACCACTAAGCCAGCATTCCGCCTTAAAATTATATTATATATTATAATTATAAAAGTGTATTAGAATGTTTTTAATTGTGATTAATTGCAAAAACAATGAATTCCAGGAATGCATTTGTGAGGTCAGACATTGATGTTGAACAGAAGGCCTGGTTCGCAGTCTCCATTTCAATTCATTCCAAAGGTGTTCTGTTAAGGACTTTGCAAGTCAGGATTTCCACATTCATGTGTTTATGAACGTTGCTTCGAGCACTGGCACCCAATCATGTTGGAACGGGAAGAGGCTTCCCAGGGGATATGCCCAACTCCAAAAAAACACCCTCACACAATAATTCCCCCCTCCACCAAACTTGACACTTGGTACAATGTTTAAGGTCAAACACACAAGGACAGTTGTATGCTTTCATCGTTGTGGGAACATTTTAAGGAAGGCCCCTTGTCTTTGTATGACGACGTTCCGGTGGACAAAGCAAGATGCATAACGAGAAAGCTAGGCAAAGTGGATGACCTTAACTAACTTGAAATAAGAAGTCCTAAAAAGTAATGTGGTGTAATGAGTGGGGGTTACAGCAATTTTTAGGTCCGTCATAGGCTTAAAAAACAGCCTTGCAACCTGAAAGTCCCCAGTTCAATTCCAGATACCGCCAAGTAATTTGGCTGAAGGGCCCTTGGGCAAGGCACCTAACCCCACTTGCTTCCCGGATGGCGTGTACATGGCCGACCACCGCTCCGGGCACATGTCCTCCCTTCACTCAGTGTGTGTATGTGTGTATGTACATCTATAATAAATGAATCTAAACTAAACACACAAAAAAGTCCAAATAAGTCACATAATAAGTTGAGGTCACCTGATCCACTCCACTTGGTAAAGACAGTCGTCATTCCTGTACCATCAGGAATCATTTTCATGACTTTTCTGTGTGTTCATTTGCAAAAAGACCTCGACTGAATAAACTGAAGCGAGTTCAGCAGTGAGAATGCTATTGTCACTGAGGTTTTTGTCTCGAGAAATCCTCCCTCTTCAAACCACAGGCTCTCGAACACATCAGAAGTCCAAGAGCGTAACCACATTACCACAGCCACTACTCATTCCAGACTTTTTCACAACTACACACTGCCACACAACACCAAACGACTTCCAGCTTGGAGCAGAGAGTTCAACAAGTTTACGATGCAACACTTAGAGCACTTCAGTACACACTGTACTTTAAACCGTTTCTGTAAAAAACACGCACAAACGTTGAGTATACAAGTAATTACATAAACACCGTAGAGCAAGCGTACAAAATACGTCTGTGAATGTTTAATTAATCACACAATAAACTGTATTACGGATATGAACTGTATCAAACCTGATGCTCAAGTTTGTCGTACTTAGCAGTGAAACCTTCTGATGATAAGGATACATGGTTTTCATCTGAGGCTGCAGAAAACATCTGGAGCACAATTCTTCTTGGCATGAAGCTGAGTCAGGCTGGATGGAGGATGTTTGTGAAATGCAATTTTCTCCATTTTCAATTAGATTCAGGTCTGAACGCAGACAGAGTCGAATTAACTTAGTTTGGGTTGTGTTGGAACTTACAGTTTAACTTCCAAAGACTGGAAAGTGGTTTTATTTGGGTTTGCACTGTACTCAGTTCATAGTTTCCACTGGTTTCTGCTAATAAAGAACATTTTTCAACACAATAAAGGAAATAAAGTTTCTCCTGTGACCATTTTAAGTGTTTGGTTTGCAGAGAATTACAATTAGGACTGAGTAATAATATTAATTGCAGTTGATGCTCCTTCTTCCTCACAGTAAGAAGGTGCCAGGGTGGATTCCCATTGAGGTTAACAAAGACACGTTCTGTATGTAGACTGCATGTCCTCCCTGTACATTTATGGGTTTTTTATTCAAGGTCTCTAGATTCCTCCAATATTTAAAGATGTGTAAATTGAAGACACAATTGTCCTGACCATTAGAGGTGTACAAATCAGTGCACTGCTCTCAAATTGGATTATTGTGCTTAATCGTATATGGGGGAATAGGGGTTCCCCATGCCCATCCAGGGGAGAACGTTGAGCGCTGGGCAGATACACACAGGGCAGTGTGCCAATCCATCATTGGACACACACTCACTCAGACACATACACACACTATATGAGAGCATTTTAGAGTACCCAATTCACCTTTAATAGAGGAGACACTCGCCAATAACTTGTAGAAAGCCATCCCAGGAGTGTGAAAGCTGCAATAAAGATAGGGCCATCTTAATGGAATGTGCATAGAATGTAATGATGTGTAGTTGCCACAGAACTTTATAGAGGTATACAGTACAGTTTAATATTAAAACCTGTTTATTATTATTATTATTATTATTATTATTATTATTATTATTATTATTATTATTATTATTCACCAGAGAACTCTATGTTGATGTTTCTATTGTGTGTCTGAAAGATTGATTTGTTTTCGACCTGAATAATTAATTTAAAAAGCCAGATTTCATCTGTTTTTGGTTGGATTTTGTTGTTCTTTGTATTTTTACCACTCCATAGCTCTACCCAACACAAACAAACACACCGAATAAAGCTGTATTTTTGGAAAATGACCTCTTTCTGCACTATAGGAAGTTGCTTCATGGATCCACCCACTGGGTAAAAACTGAGACAAGAGGCAGACAAATAAACATCCCTATTTGGACAAAGGGGCATCTGGATCCTCTACTGATGCCAAGCTATTATTTATAGAGAAGGGGAAACCTGTTTTACCATGAATTTACCATGAAAGAGGGGGTGGAGGGGCAACGGAATGGGATTTCTTGCCAAAAAAAAATGTCAGTTTGCATTGATTGATGTTTTTCCCTCAGAGCTACGAGCGCGACTGGAAACAGCAAACACAAAGCGCGCTGAAAATTCAACACTTCTAAAAAAGCTGCTTAAAAAGTTTCCAGCAACAGACGTGAAACAAACTTTGCTGAACCCAGCCGTGACCGACCGCAGTGCCCCCAGACAGTGATGGGCGGTAGCGCCACTACATGGAACAAAGCAATTTACTAAACTACATTTTCCTGTAGCTGTCTGTAGCGTTGCTGATTTCTGAAGCTAATAACTGTCCAGTAGCTACGTAATTTTTTTGACTTGCCGACAAAGCGTCCACCAAAGTTACAATCTCAAGGATACGTCTGAAGTCGAGGTTTGCATGATTGAAACATGCACATGCATATGGCGGTGGAACCAGCAGACCAAATAAATAATAAATAACTGGTTAGCAGCTCTGCCTCTTAGTGCTGGGGATCCAAGTTTGAATCCTGATCTGGGTGGAGTTTCCATGTTCTCCCTATACCCACCTAGGCACAAAAACATGGATTCTAGGTAAATTTGCTGCTCCAAATTGCCCCGATAGTGTGGGTGTATTTGTGTGAACAAGTGTGCCCTGTGATATATTGATACCCTGTCCCAGTGCCTGAATTGCCCCCCTCCCACCCCCGTGACGCTCGTATAGGATTTAGTGGAAGATAACGAGATGCGATGATTATAAACAGCCAACTTTTTTTATTAAGTTTTTTTTTTTTCATTCATTCATCCATTCATTATCTTCCGCTTTATCCTCTATAAGGGTTGCGGGGTGGGCGTTCCCCATGCCCATCCAGGGGAGAACGTTTCGGGCGCTGGGCAGATACACCCAGGACAGGGCGCCAATCTATCGCTGGACACACACTCACTCACACAAACACACTCTACATGGGGCAATTTGGAGAATTCAAGAGGAAACCCACGCGGACACGGGGAGAACATTGAAACTCCACCCAGATGGGGATTCGAACCGGGAATCCCTAGTGCTGAGAGGTGAACGTGCTCACCACTAAGCCACCGCGCCGCCTTAAGGATTTTTACAGGCAAAAATTATATTAATCTAAAAAAGTAGAACATCTTAGAAAAGGCCTTGTTCTGGTTTAAAACGACTGTAGCTCTGTGTCCAAAGTAAGATTTGAATATTCTGGTGTGGAGGAACCCTTACCCAAGGTCCTCTAAACCTCGAGAGATATCTGAAACGATGACTGAAGTTTGTAAATCATAAATATATTTTCACATGACACCATATTTCGACGGTTTTATCCAAAACCACCTACAACTCTCCCAATTAAACAGTCTGGATCAGAGAGCCTCTGTAGAGCCATGAGGGTGAGGGACCTTGCTCAGATCCTGGTTCCACATCTGACTTTGTGATGAACTTGGGGTTTGAACCTCCAGCCTTTAGACTTCTCCCAAAATCCTGATGTTTCATGTTGCGCTACGCCACATCTTTACTCTTATTTACTTTTCTGTTTGTAAATCACTCGAGCTGGACGTGTGTAGGTGCTTTATATGTATTTGTATCTTTAAACTGGAACAGAACTGTACGTGTAAAAAGAACTGCAGACCTCTAATTTCCAACGTAGGGTTCTCTGTACACCGAGCGCACGTCATGGTCAGGAAGTGATTAAATCCACTTCCTCAGTTGTGGGCTAGACAGCAAGGGAATAAATCTCTGATTTTATGAAGGCTGACTTTACAGTTTTCTGTAATGGGGAAATGGGATGTCTATTAAATGGTAAATATAGAGACACATTTGTCTTTTTCAGAGATAATGGATCTGCCAACTCTCTAAATCTAAATTCACATGCCGCTCCGTTCAGCAGCTCTGCGCTCGTCATCAACGATCTGAACTGTTTACGTATGCAGTTTATCAGAAAGTATGGTTTTATAAGTATTATGTTGTAAATAATTGAACTAACTTGTTATTAAAATGGGACGTTTTTTTCAGTGCTGGGGATTTAGGTTCGAATCCCGGTCTGGGTGGAGTTGGAATATTCTTGACCTGGCCGTGTGGGATTCAAGGTTAAATTAGTGCTCTAATAGCCCCTCATATTGTGTGTGTTTGTGTGAGTAAGTGAGTGTCCAGGACTGGATTGGCACCCTGTCCTGGGTGTATTTAAACCCCCACCCCCTAGTGGAGGGTTATGCTGTCGAGATAATGAGCTTAGGGTGGCACAGGAGCCAGGCTGGGGATCCAGGTTGGAATCCCGATCTGGCTGGAGTTTCCATGTTCTCCCCATGTCCGCTGGGTTTCCTCCGGGTTCTCTGGTTTCCTCCCACAGTCCAAAAACATCGATTAAGGTCAATTGAATTCTCCAAATTGCCCCATATAGAGTGTGTGTGTGTGAGTAAGTGTGTGCCCAGAGATAGATTGGCGTCCTGTTCTGGGTGTATCTGCCCAGTGCCCGATACGTTCTCCCCTGGATGGGCATAGGGAACCCCCCCCCACAACCCTAATGGAGGATAAAGCAGAAGATAATGGGTGGATGGCTGGATAAAAGTTAAGAGCTTTGCTCATGGACCTTTGCTTTGATAACTTGGGACTCAAACCCAAAACCTTCAGACTGATCGCCCCACACCATGACCACTGATCTACTACACCCTCTGTATGTGATTTTTTAATTTATACGCTTGCGAGTCTGTTTTTGTTTAATTGTAATCTCCCTCTCCTCGTTCTGCTCATGAGCCGATCTGTTAAAAACCAGCAACATGCAAACGCAGAGATACTGAGGTCTTAAAGCAAACAAACAGAGATAAGTGATAAATTCTCGAGGTGTGTGTCGTAAATCTGGCTCTAATCCCGCCTGATCCTCCTGCACACTGTGTTATTATATATCCATTTATCAATCACTGTAGTAATATTGCTATTTAAATGCATGCCCATGTTTGGAGTGCACAGCCGTCAAGACCCCTCTATCAATAATCAGCGAACATCCCAGCAAGGTATGTACACAGCCAAGATCCGCTCGTAATTTGATCCTTCATTCCAAAAGCCTCAAACTAAATATTAATTCCTGTTCGTTTTAATCAAACACAAATCTGCGTGGGCAGGAATTTTGGAACGCTGAGGCAATTTTGTGTGTACTATGTATACTATGTGTATAGTAAGAATTGTAGTGTCCTGGCATTCAGAATCTGTGTGTGGGTGTGTGTGTGGGTGTGGGTGTGTGTATGTTCTCAACATGTTGTTATCATATTGGAAAAGAATGGGTCCCTCCAGGTTTCTTGGAGGTAACTTCAGAACCCTTTATTACAGAAAGGCCTAGGTTCTTTTTGGGGCAGGTGTACAGTACGGTGGATTATTAAATCAGTACAGGTTGTACAATAATAAAAGAATGCTGATGTCGAGACATCGTGGAATATTCATATCAGAAAATGTAGATTAAGATGATCATTGATTAAAGCCCTGAACTCGACGTGTGTGCAGATTTACATCCATATTCCAGAGAGGTGTGAGAATACAGAAACTCAGTGGTGCATTAAATTAAGTACAGAAATGAAGAGATTGTTGCCAAAACTACTATAATATCTCATAACCCAGGGTTGCCACAACTAATTTAATCTCTCATAAATAGTTGCCAAAACTCATATAATCCTTTAAAAACAAGCGTTGCCACAAATTATATAATCCCTCATAAACAGTTGCCAAAACAACTAAAATCTCATATAAACAAGAGTTGCCTAAAATATTCCCGCATTAACAACAGTTGTCAAAACTACTATAATCCTCTAAGTAGCAAGGAAACCATACTTTTGCCTTTTGATTTTAGGCTTCCCTCATTATTAATAACATTTTATTTATCATCATCACTTCACACCTTCCCCCAATATCTTTGAATCCACGTGACTGACTATGATCCGATTTTTTTTCTGTAATGAATCTAGTTGCTTTGATTTCGTCGTGCAATTATCTTTTGTTAAAAATAACTCAAGCCCTGAACCAGCGCTCATCAATATTTAAAGGATTTGCTGCACTGCTATTTCATCATGGTCATGGATGACTAGTTGGTTAATTAAAAATCATATTGCTTTTATTTTATTAAGACCTTTATAAAGACTGCAGGCCATGAAACGAATTAGACGCTGGGTCAGAGGGCTGGACTGGTTTTGAGTGACTGCACACATCTGAGATCTGGAGATTAGTAAACATGTAAATAGAGATGCACTTCACTCTTTAATGTTGTCCATCTCTGCACTGTGTTAGTTTCCTTAACTCTGGCCTTTGAAGGTCAGTACCCTCACAGGGCAGGTATTATTTGGGTGGTGGATGATGGCTGGACGTTTTTGGTTGAATATAACCTGCCTTGTGGTGGGCAGTTGTAGGATTATTGTTAGGGAACCAGCCATTTTTCCACCTGAGGGTTTCAGGTTCAATCCCGTTCCCACCAAGTACTATGGGTGAAGTGCCCTTGAGCAAAGTCCCTAACCCCAATTGCTCCCTGGGTATTGTACATAGGTCAGTCCACCACTCTGGGCACATGTGCTCACTTCACTCAGTGTGTATATATATGTGTGTCTTACTGCAAGGATGAGTGAAATATAGAGGACAGATTGCCCTGTGTGTGTTTTTAAAGTAAAAAAAATGCAGAAAAAAACTAAATAACTACAGTCTGTAATCATAGAACTACAAAGTGCATCATACCTACAATACTATATTGCAATACATAATACTTATTCAATCCTGAAGGGAAACTGGAAATATACTGCAGAATGTAACAATAAGCAGTTGTAACTAATAAAGTGGCCGGTGAGTGTTTTTCTATGACAAAACAGACTTCTTTTCTCAGAAAAGCTACTATGCTGTGCCTGCAGTTAAAATCTCTTGAAAATCTCTCTTCAATCATTAATTGAAGCTTCACTTGAACTGAGTTCAGGAGCAATATTTCCTTGTTCACTTCTTGTGGCTGCCGCGCTGAAATCTAAAGCTAAGCATTAGATTAAGCAAATAAAATTGCACTAAAGCGTGAATTTTTATAGGCTGCTAGTTTAATATGCACAGTGCATAAATCAGGCCCACTTAATATGTGCAGCTCCTTCTGCTGTGTGGAAGGCCTGGAAACGTGAGTACAGATATCAGAATCCTGACTAAATGCTGCTAAACGCAAACATTTCAACGAAATGATTCACTGTCTGGCCAAAAAGAAGGCACCATCTGGATAAAACACTGATCTGGGTGCGCTGCGGTCGGTCAGGTCTGGGTTCAGCAGAGTTATGAGGTAAGTGGACCTGAATCTGCTGAAGTAGCAGGTTCTTCTATCAGTGCCAGACTGCAAGATGATGATGCCAGGATTCATCAGGTTTGAATTATGAGAGAGTGGTTCAGAGAGAATGGGACATCATTCTCACAAATGGATCGACCACCACAGATTCACTATGGGAGTCTAGATCTGAACCCCATTGAGAATCTTTAGGATGTGCTGGAGAAGACTTTGGGCAGTGGTCCAGATCTCCGTCATCAAGATCTTCCATCCATCCATTATGCTATGCTTTATCCTCTATTGGGGGTCGGGGGGCATGCCCATCCAGGGGAGAATGTCAGGGTGCCAAACTATCTCTGGGCTCTACATTTACATTTACATTTAGTCATTTAGCAGACGCTTTTATCCAAAGCGACTTACAAATGAGAACACCACAAGTCAGAAGCTATGAGGAAAACCAACTATACTGTAAATTCATCAAAGCTGAATGTTATTCGATGCCGCGGCACACGCTGCCCCCCCCCCCCTTTTTTATTTTATTTATTTATTATTTTTTTTATTACAACAGGTATACTCTATATGGGGCTATTTGGAGAATTCTATTGACTTGATCCACACTGATCATTATTTAAAATAATGTAATGTAAATCATACATTGATACGAATGTGTAGCACTCGTTGTGTGTTGTTGTCAATGCTGTCACGGCTGGACAAACGGCTCAGCCAATCACATTTAAGAACCGGAACTACCAGTTTTTAAAATAGTATAATACAGAAGTGTGAAATCAACCAATTCCCATGAGCCTGCAGTGATGTTTAATCTTTTAAAGCTACAATTATTTTACATAGATTTTATCTGTGAAGTTATTCAGTTTTTAATCATTAAATCTCAGTTACATTTAATAAACCTTCCTTCTTTTACTGTAGCATAAATAAAAGTGATGTAAAATGCACATGCTCTTATCTGTAATGATGTTGTGGCTCAGTAAAGCCACAAGCCTTATCTACATCAGTGCTGCTGAACAGGAATCAGGTCAGAAGGGATCTGTCCACAGGCCACACTTTCCTTCTATTACATCATGTTTACATTGAGTTTAGCAGACATCCTCATTCAGAGCCACCTAGTGGACATTACTTCATAACCTGCAGTTCAAGCAGTTTAAGCGTGGGTTAAGTGTCAAACAGGGAATAATTGGCAGTACTGAGTTAGTACCAGAACTAATATTTCAGTATCTGAAGTCTAAGTAGCAGAATGTCTTCCCGGAGAACGTCTTAAAAAAAGTCAATTTAATTAAATAATGCTCATAAAGTTTTAAATTGAAACAGATCTCAGATTTGGCTCAGGGTTTCATTTTACAGTCATCTGAATACATTCACATCTGTAGGATTTAAACTGCAGAGTGAGACCGTGCAGAGAGTGAGACTGGGCAAAGAGTAAGACCGTGTAGAGAGTGAGACCGAGCAGAGGGTGGGACAGGGCAGAGGGTAAGACAGTGCAGAGTGAAACAGAGCAGAGGGTGAGACCGGGCAGAGGGTAAGACCGAGCAGAAAGTGAGGGGGGGGGGGGGGGGGGGGGGGGGGGGGGGGGGGGGGGGGGGGGGGGGGGGGGGGGGGGGGGGGGGGGGGGGGGGGGGGGGGGGGGGGGGGGGGGGGGGGGACAGGGCAGAGGGCGAGACAAGGCAGAGAGCAATACCGGGCAGAGGGTGAGACCGGGCAGAGGGCAAGACAGGGCAGAGAGCAATACCGGGCAGAAAGCAATACCGGGCAGAGGGTGAGACTGGGCAGAGGGTGAGACCGGGCAGAGGGTGAGACCGGGCAGAGGGTGAGACCGGGCAGAGGGCAAGGCAGGGCAAAGAGCAATACCGGGCAGAGGGTGAGACCAGGCAGAGGGTGAGACCAGGCAGAGAGCAAGACCAAGCAGAGGGTGAGACCAGGCAGAGAGCAAAACCGGGCAGAGAGTGAGACTGGGCAGAGGGTGAGACAGGGCAGAGAGTAAGACATATATTGTGGAATGGTTCCACTGTGAGTAATTGAATGTTTGATGGTATTATTCCCGGGACGGTCTCAGTTCCTGATGGACTGTTTTATTCACCGATTGCACTGTATGAGGGCAACACGTCTGCCAGTGATCCAGAGATTTTATAGACAACATATTTAACACCTGCCTCTTTAAGCAGCTCGGGTCACTTTCATTAAAGGAGCTCTGTGCTGGTTGTCTCTCGGTTCTTTTAAACATTCGTTCCTAAACACAAAACACTGCTGGATCTATAATGAAGCGATGATTACAGCGTGAAGCAGGTGTACAAATGCTGCTAATAAAGTGACCTGTGTGTGTGTGTGTGTGTGTGTGTGTGTGTGTGTGCGTGCATCTGGTCTGATGAATACGATACAAAAGGTGTGTTTAGTACAGAACATTAATCAGACAAGTTCCAGGGATTTTTCTTTAGAAACAGTTTTTTAAAAATGCATCACAAAAACGAATAGCAACACATGACTTACCCAGTGTTTCACACACACCCACACACTTTTTATACCTTGTGGGGACTGTACATAGACATCTATTCATTAACGTGATCTATTCTGCCTACTGTACTTAGAAACAAAGGAATCTGTCCTCCATATTTAACCTATCCCTGCAGTGAAAAACACACACACACACACACACACACACACACACACACACTATGTAAAGTGCCCGGAGCGGTGGTCAGCCCTGTACACAGCACCTGGGGGGTTAATTGGGGTTAGGTGCCTTGTTCAGTGGAAGTTGTCGGGACCGAGAGTTGAACCGAAAAATATTTTCTTAACCACAAACCTATGACTGCCCCTACTAATAACCATGATAGTCAACCATGCAGAGTTACATTGTGAGGACCAGCTTATATGAGGTCCACACAGTGTCAGAGTGTTAACATGTTTCGCTCCCCAATGTTATATATACCTGTACACACACACACAAATGTTCTTACAACATACAAATCCAGACACATTTCCATATCAAAGTGTTTATCACCTGATGTCACAGTGACAGCTCTATCAGTCCCAGGCGTGACGGCAGGTCTTTGGTATGGTAATATAGTTCCTCCTGAAGCGCACACACACCTCTCTACCAATATGTTAACCAGGCTTACAGTCTCAACAGCGCATTACACAAAGAACTGCACATCTTTCGCTCAGTTACTATAAAAGCGGGCTGAGTGATAAAAGGCTGAACTCCCAGTGAACTCGTACTGTATATGAGGCAAACCTGAACGCGACGCATGCAGAATGCAGAACCAGTTCAAACAGCAGCAGCACTCAGGTGCTAACATTTCAAATTTGCGTGAGTGAATTTTCAGAGTGGCTCTGAAGACATTGCAGACATCTTTAATTCTGCTCTACAGTGAAATTTGTGGTGCGCTTACATTTAAAAAGTCAAGTAACACACCACAAGCAAAATTAACTTCAGAAAAGAATCTGCATGAAAGTATTTTAGGGAAAGCTATGGGAGGAATATATGAACAAAAGTAGTAAATTCAGGTGTTAAATTTAGTTTCATCACCCCAGGTGTGAACCATCAGACACCTAGCCGTGCATTTTGGACAGCTGAGTTCTTATATAACTATGAACAATTTGGGGAAGGCCCGTTTTGCATAACATTTGTCAAGGTCCATATAGACAGTTTGTTGTCAAACTAAATCAAAGCATAATTCATTCATTCATTATCTTCCGCTTATCCTCTATTAGGGTCGCGGTGGGGTTCCCCCTGCCCTCCAGGGGAGAACGTCTCGGGCGCTGGGCAGATAGACCCAGGACAGGGCGCCAATCCATCGCTGGGCACACACTCACTCACACAGACACACTCTAAATTGGGCAATTTTGAGAATTCAATTAACTTGATCCATGTTTTTGGACTGTGGGCGGAAACCGGAGAACCCGGAGGAAACCCACGCAGACACGGGGAGAACATGGAAACTCCACCCAGATGGGGATCCGAACCGGGAATCCCTAGCGCTGAGAGGCGAATGTGCTAACCACTAAGCCACCGTGCCGCCAAATCAAAGCATAATATAATATATAATATAAAGTGTATATTTAAGAGAGCGGAACGGTGGTGTAGCAGTTATCACATTTGTTTCTCAGCACTGGGGATCCAGAACTCCATTCTGGCTGGATTTTGCATGTTCTCCCTGTGTCCAACGCCCAAAACTAGATATATTAGGGTTGGATCATTAAAGAAATTCCACAAAGTTTCTGACCCTTTCTTGGACTATGTTACCAAAATATCCACTCTGGATTGTCCTTAACTGAGATTTTATTGTTTACCTTTCCCGGTGACTTCTCTCTAGTCTTCATATTGTACTCTAAGGATGTCTACTATCTTCTATTTATTTATTTTATTATTATTTATTATTATCTTGTGTGTGGTTTTTATTTTTATTTTATTTATTATTATTATAGTACCTCTCATAATTATTTGTTAATGTATATATTTAGTCTTTTAATAGTAAAAAAGACTAATAATAGTCCTTTGTGTTGTGATTTAATGTTCAAAAATAATAAAAAGTTTATATAAAAAAAGAAGTAGCATCAAGTATTTTGTAATGAACATAAGCAACTTTTTATTTACTTTAAAAATGTGTAAACACATTTTAATGAAATTTTAAGAGTCAAAATTGTCAGCAATACGATGATTGATCTTAGATAGAATTTGGAACAGTCTCTAAAATATTCTATTGATCAATGTACCTTAGTACAGAACATCCTGAAAGGCTGGAAATATCGGACACCATCATCATCATCATCCTCATCAACACTTCCAACCACAGACTCGTACTAACTCACAGTAAAACTCGCTCACCACACGACGGCTGTAAGGGAGGAGACAGGAGTGACGATCCACAATCACAACTCAAAGAAATGTCAAACACACAGCGGTAGCACTGTTGTGGTTTAGTGTGAGGCCAGAAAAGGTTAATGAGACCTTAAAAGCTAAGCCAAGGTCTCGGTTGGATCTTTGGTAATTTCAGAAACAAATGTGACTGCTGAATGTAAGCAACGGGGCCACGTGCTTGGCAGCCCTGAAGGCATTTTAAATTATTTTCAACCATGCGGTCCTTGTAGGATTACTGGTGTGGAGCATCATGTAAAATGCATGAGAGCAGTTTATACCGCCTGCTAAGCTTATCCAATTTTCACACGCCAGCCCCGGCTTTGTCAGAACGTTGATAGATAATAGATGAACAGTGCTCCAGAGGTGGAATGTGATCCAACAACACAACATTTCCTTTTGTGATCAAGAGGAATAAATAAATGGCGGTGCGTTCGAAGAACTCCACAACCTCATTATCACTTTATGTACTGATATCCGAAGCAAGACACATAACGGCAGCAGACCTTTAATAAATACAGAATGAGAGACGGGAACATTCTACCATGTAAAGCCAGAATTTGCTTATAAAATACACATGATCTCAGTCATCCACTAACATCTCAGAGCAGTCTGAAGGGGGTGGACATTACAACCTGTATATATAGCTCTATTTATAGCTCAGGCTAAGGAGCAACATTTACTTTACATTTAGTCATTTAGCTGCTGCTTTTAACCTTAGTGAGTGACATGTGAAAGAGCAACAGGTCAGTAAGTTGAACAGGAACTGAACGGCTGAACGGCAGAATCATCAATCCTGATTGTTTGATCATGGAAAGACAAAACTCCAAAGCACTAGTGAGTTTACCCCCACAGCCAAGCAGACAGTTTTCTGGTTTGCCAATAATATTTTGCCCAGATTGACACTGGACATGTTCCACTATTCTACTGTTTTCCTCCTGCATTCGGAGACTGTAACTGAACCGAGCACAATCAACTCCCAGAGACCCAAAAATAAAAAAACAGCACATTCAGCAACACAATAACAAACAGCCACACAGCAGCTGAAAAAGTAAAAACATGCTCATCTCGTTTATCGCATTATATTTCTAGTAGAGTCAATTCACCAATTCAGCCAATTCACCACTAATCCATGATTCTGGACAGTGGGAGAGAACTCCAGTCCCCAGAAGAGAAATTACACATGGGGAGAACATAAAAACTCCTCTCAGATTGGAATTTGAACTTGGATCTCTACTGTTGAGAGGTGAATGTGCTAACCATTGAGGTAAACACACCGCCTGGCTTTATATATATATATATATATATATATATATATATATATATATATATATATATATATATAGGGGAGAACATTTCGGGCGCTGGGCAGATACATTGATAGGCGTCAATCTATTACTGGGCAGACACTCGCTCACACAGACACACACACAAACACACTCTATATAGGGCAATATGGAGAATTTAATTGACCTTGATCCATGTTTTTGAACTGTGGGAGTCAACCAGAGAACCCAGAGGAAACCCAAGTAAACTCCACCCAAATTGGGATTCGGACCGGGGGTCCCTAGCGCTGAGAGGAGAACATGCTAACCACTAAGCCACGGTGCCGCCCATTTATATATATATATGTGTGTGTGTGTGTGTGTGTGTGTGTGTGTTTTATAAAATAAAAAAGTGAGTATTTTGGTATATCGGCTCTTTTGGTGATATCAATCAGTAGTGACCCTAGATGAACCTGCGTCTCACTGAAATTGAAGACAGATTCAGGTTGATTATCAGGACTAAATTTCTATTAATCCTTCTTCTCAGCATTAGCAGAGGACCAGGATCTGTGATCTCCAGCAAAGCAGACTTCTATATCAATCTAGGCTGCAGCACCACACTTCATATTCACTTTCAACAAGGTAAATCTAAAGCAAAGTGGTTCTGTCTGCACAGAGATGAGAGGTGGCAGGCGAGCCAATCAGGCCTCTCAGTTTTAACATGATGAATGTAATACATGTTCACACCACGAGTTACTAACAAGCATAAGACAAAAAAATGTGTGCCATCATGAGATGTGTTTATTTGCTCAGAGACATGAGAATGAACCAGCTCATGATCAGTCAGTACAATGCTGAGAATTCGGGGGGTTAATAAACGAGTTCATTCATCATTGTGTTAAAAATGCTGACCTTTTTGTATTCAACTTTAGTTTAAGGTTCAGGTATTTTTTTAATTAAGCTTTGTCTAATCTAATGTGCAATGGCTGGAAAAAGCGCGGATCAGATCACCACTAACTGTTATCTATTCCAGAGCATCTCTTACTGCAGAGTGCCATTCAATAGCAACACACACACACACACACACACACACACGATTACTGAAACCATGCATTGTAAGGAATGCAGGGCTGATTTCCATCTCTCTACTCAACCACCATTCAGATACAGTTTAATAGGGCAAATGGGCAGTATCCAGGTTCTGTTAGCTCCTTTTGTGCAGCTTTCCGAGGAGAAATTTGGGTGAGGACAGAGGGTAATGGCAACTGAAAGAGCTACCCAATAGATAATTACAGCCTTCAAAATCCAGAGGAGGCCTGCCAGCCTGCTGAGAGCTTTCAGACCTGAAACTGAAGCACCCAATAACGGTGATGCCACTACACAATAACCAAGCACATGTACAAAACAGAAAACCCGGCCGAGACGCCGAGAATCAAAAGTCTGAAAGAATTTCAGCAGAACTATACGACCTTCTGACAAGAACGTACAAGCTTTTCATCTAATCTGTAATTTTTCTGTTTATTTTTATAAACTATTTTTCATTTCTGTTCCTTATTCTGTTTGAAGTATGTCAAGCGTCCACTTTAAGACATGATTGTTTAATGGGATGAGTAACGTCAAGGGCATCGGTTCAAGACTCACCAACATGCTCAGGCAAAACAGCTCAAACTTACCTAGAAAAAAGAAAAGGACAAGAATGAACTAAAGGAAAAATACATGAGCGGAACCTAGTAAATAAATCTTAAATCATAAAGCTTTATTTGCATACAAAACATTAATACACGATTTACTGCTGTCTGCTTTAAAAAACAACATTCAGAAATAATTCGAAAATATTTTAAAGTAGCTGTTACAATTATTACTTACAATATTAATTTGTTATTGGCACTTATAATAAGAAAATATTATTATTATTATTAGTAGTAGTATAATAATCATAATAATAATAATAATCATCATCATCATTTATTGTCTTGGTGATATTCACAACTGTACAATCTCATTTATCGGTTTTCACCAAAATAATTTGTCAAGACTGGACGCATGTAATAAAACACACACACTGCATAAATATAACACTGCATCCAAATCCAATTGAATTCAGCTATTCAGTTAAAATGACTAACAAACACATAACACAATTATGTAAAATGAAAAACAGGCATGAAATGAAATGTACGCGTCAGTATGATTACCCTTGCGGAGCTCGTCAGCAGAGCCGGTGATGTTCTACAGCACTCAGTGCAGCTTAAGCAAATAAACACGATCTGAATGCTTTCAGTCTTAAGTAATCCAAACATGTCCCTCAGCAAATGCTCGTTCTTTTCTGAGATGCTCAGCAATTTAGAACGTTTGCAAATATGTGCAAACACAATAATCATTGCACGTTCGAGAAGAACAATTCCCTTTCAGGATGAGAGCAGGTTTTTATAGGTTGTAGTTTTCGGAGCCAAATGGGTTCATTTCAGTCAGATTGGGTTCTAATGGGTAGCTTCACCTGAATTCATTAACTGTTTTATTGGAACCTATTTCACGTCATCTCGTCATCCGCTTCATCCTGTTCCCCATGCCCATCCAGAGGAAAACATTTCAGGCACTAGGTATTTATATATATATATTCATTCATTCATTATCTTCCGCTTTATCCTATTTTAGGGTCGCGGTGGGGTTCCCCATGCCCATCCAGGGGAGAACGTTTCGGGCGCTGGGCAGATACACCCAGGACAGGGCGCCAATCTATCGCTGGGCAGACACTCACTCAGACAGACACAAACAAACACACTCTATATGGTGCATTTTGGAGAACTCAATTGACTTGATCCATATTTTTGGACAGTGGGAGGAAACCCACACGGACACGGTGAGAACAAAGAAACTCCACCCAGATTGGGACTCGTACATGGATCCCCAGCACTGAGAGATGAACGTGCTACCACTAAGCCACCTGATTTCATTGATTCTTATTATTTTGACTGCTTATTCCTCTACTAGGGGTTCGGGGAGGTTCCCCATGCCCATCCAGGGGAGAACATTTCATGTGCTGAGTAGATACAACCAGGTCAGGGAGCCAATTTATCGATGGGCGCACACTCACACTCATACTAACACTATAAAATGGCAATTTATAGCAGCTGATTCACCTTAAATCCCTGTTTTAAGACAGTGGAAGGAAACTGGAGAATGTGGACATGGTGGGGAAACAATGGCACTCCACCCAGATTGGGATTCAAACCTGGATCCCCAGTGCTAACCACTACACTGCTCAGAACCAGTAATAAGAAAATTTATGCAAATGAAAATGTATTTCTACTTTATCTTTAAGCAAAAAAAAAAGACATATGAGAAGGAGCTTTACCATCACCTAACATATTATAAAATAAATACATGGTTAAATTCCATTTTCATAATAAATATCTGAACGTACAGTAAATGTCTCCACATACAGATCATCTGATGATGTCTGGATTTTAATATCCTAAGACTTAAAAAAACTGTCATATTAAAACTAGGGATCAAGTCTCTGAAATAATAACCTACATGGCATGTATGTGGCTGGTGTGTAACTTATCACCCGTCTCCAGCCTCTCAGGCCATCCGATGCGTCCAAAGCCGACGGATGTGCACAAATAACATCCCCATAACTCCTGAAGAAAGAGTGTGAAAAGAGTCAAAGTGCCAGTGCTGACCTAATCTATCAAGCTGTCACCTTCCCAATTTTCAGTTCGCCCCTCTTTCCTCCTTCTGCTTTCTCCATTCAAGCAAAAGGAAAAGACGGGAGGAAGACCTCAACGCTAGATAATGCTGAAAATCCAGACACGTATGGGGTCTGAGGTAGTGAGAATTATATAAAGGGTATGTAGAACAGTTCAGCCGCCTACAAGGAGAAACTAAATGTCACGTACATACACTGAAATGCAAACGCTGACTCACTAAAATCCACTGCGCTTTGAGGAAACAAAGTCAGGATCAGTATGAGTTAAGTAATAAAGTAACTATTCAGTTCTCCTGGTATTCTTCCTTCTCATGTTCTATTACAGAAGGAACAACAAAAGACAGACTTGTTTACACAACATTGCTATTGGGAACTATGTACAAATACACTATATGGACTGAAGAACTGGAACACATATAGGAACCTTCGACTTTTCATTTTAAGGAAAGACTGTCCACAAAATTTGAGATTGTGTCTGTGGGAAATGTTGTCCACATGTGCTCAGAGTAGTGGGCAGCCTTGTATACGACACCCAAGGAACAATTGGGGTTGGGTGCCTTGCCTAAGGACACTTCAGCCATAGTGTCAAACCACAGGGAATCAAACCTTAGATCTTCAAGTCGCAAGGTTGGCAACCCTAACAAAAAGCCCACGAATGCCCCATATAAATTTAAGACGCTCTGATCTGATCTTCAGTTACTTTGTTCTTCATTGAAACAAAAACACCAATAACGTTCAACCTACGGTACTAAGGCATAACTAAGGCATTCTACTAATTGATCAGCCATGACATCAGTTCCTGTGTAAAACAGATGGGAAGTGATGGATATGGGGGTAAATAAACCTTGAACTGGTTAGTTCATTAGTCTAAAAGCTCGTTCGGACGTATTAACCTGCCATTAATCCAGATGTTTGTGTTCCAGGGAAACAACTTATCTTACTATTGAACATAATGGCCAGGTTTATTGAGTATTCTTGTCCTACGGGTCCCATCTGCTTATCTAAAAACAGTCAACATGCGGTGTGCTGATCATGTCTCATGGGGAGACGGTCACAAGATAAAGAGAGACAGTAGCAGAACTAAAAACGATTTAATTTAAGGAGCAAAAAAAAACTCTACAAGCCGATTAGTATATAGTATTAGTCTAAAATATAAATGAGTACACAAAGAAATGAGATAACGGCTGTAAACCAAATCAACAAACTACATCTAGGTTTCAATGCATGTATATGTATTGAATGTCTCTGTATAGAATGTGGAAATATTTTAACATAAGGAAAAACATTAACGACTAACACTACATTTTGGAAAGCGGTGCGATTTGAATAGCTTAATCTTAATAAGTGGCAGCTAAATAGCAACAAAAAAAACTAATTAAAACAATTGTAGGATTAAAACAAGTACAAGTGTTACTAAATAACCTTCTTAGTTCTTTAGCGCATTGCTTTATGGAACATGGCGGCTGCTTCCACACCGCTCACACTGACTGACTTTAGGAACTGACTTTATTTAGTATCAATTTATTAATAGTTTTTAATAACTAATCACTTCTCAGCCCATGCTTGTGATGACATTTCCTGCAAATTGTGTAAACATTTTTTGGGACTCATATTTATAAAGAAACTTAATTTAACTAACTGCACCGTTGAAATAGCAATCCACCAAAGTCAGACTTCACCAGGTTCCTAAAGGAAATACCAAGTAACATGCTAATTGATTGGTTTACTGCACATGATGCTTAGATCACACACACCCATATACCCATCATAATGGATGGACAGGCTCCAGTAGACACTCATGTGTCAAATCCCAAACCATTCAAACAGGAAATGTCCAGAAATCAGGCGTGTTAGAGCCAGCAGAGATGTAGAGGAAAGACAGAATTTCTGTTTCCTGTGTCCTCAGGCAAAAGTATGACATACAGCCCATCATGTCGACGCTGCAGAGCCAGCGAGAACTCTGAAGCAGCACAGCAGGGTGGGAGGATCACATTTACCATGATCTATTGGGCACAAAGCTGGTTTTGTCTCCTGTCACCGGGGGTTACTGCCTGGGTTTTGGGGAATATAAAGAAGTGAAGTACAGGAACTTTAGGCCACACATTTCTCATTTCTCAAAGGTCTTTTTATGTAGTTTGATATATCTTAGGTTTTGTATCATTTAGTATTTGCACTGTGTGATTAACTACTCTACTCCTCATCAGCTCTGATCTGTGGTTCTTTAAATAATTCATTTAATGTGGTTTATAGAGACGTATTATGAACACCATTTAATCAGTCAATAGTTATCTTCCTCTTAATCCTATATTGGGGATCATTGGGGTCATCCAGGGCCATGAGGGATACACCCAGGACACGTCACACAGAATATAGGGGCAATTTAGAGAAACCAATTCACATTGAATTAATGGAATCGATGGAATCTACGCCCAGATCGGGATTTAAACCTGGATCGTCATCGCTGTGAGGCAAAATTCCTAACCACTACACCACCATGCCGCCCTTATGAACATGTTGTTATACTTATTTCTACCTTATAAAGTTAAGATCTGTGTTCTGCACCATGCCCATGTATGTTTACTAATTAGAACTGTGGTACTTAAAGCATCAAGTCTTTGAAGTTCTTTAATTAAATGTATCCATTGCATGCAGCATCTGCTTCTGAGAGAGCTGGAACTACAAGGGAGCTGAATACACACACACACACACACACACACAATCACATAAATAGATAAGACACGCAGAATGACATTTTTGACACTCTACTTTCCTCTAGGCTGCAAAATACCGAAATGTGTCTCACCTCCCTAGAACAGATGATGAACAGGGTGAACCAGCTGACTTGATACAAGAATATATACACTTACACATTTCTCTTGGGGTGTGCGTGTGCATGTGTGTGTGTGTGTGTGTGTGTGTGTGTGTGTGTGTGTGTGTGTGTGTGTGTGTTGATACTCAGCATGACTAAAGCTGCCACTGCCTGCTCTTTTTGTTAACAGCACATTTCATGCTCCCAAAAGCACCCGATTGTTATATAATCACAAAATGAACTCTGTGTCACCCCAACACATGCACAAACCACACTCTTATCCTATTTGTGGATTATGAAGGTGTAAGAAACTGCTGTATGTTCTGGCTAAGAGTTTTAGCCACTGAATTATAGGAAATAACAGTTATTTATCAGTTTTCTTTGGCCGATATAACACACAATGGTTTTGCTCATTTACTAACAGAATGAAAAAGGAAAGAAAAAAAAAACGAAACAGGGAGGGTGGTGGTGTAGCGGTCAGCACATCCACCTCTTAGTGCTGGGGGTGCAGGTTGAATCTTGAACTGGATGGAGTTTCCATGTTCTCTGTGTCCGTGTGGGCTTCATCTGGGTTCTCCAGTTTCCTCCCACAGTCCAGAAAAATGGATCAAGGGCAATTGAATTCTCCAAATTGCCCCATGTGTGTTTGTGTAGGTGAGAGTGTTCCCAGTGAGATTGGCGCCCTGTCCTGGGTGTATCTGCCCAGTGCCCGAACCGTTCCCCCCCCCTCCCCCCTCCCCCCCGCAACCCTAGTAGAGGATAATGGATGGATGGATGGATGTATAGCTCCTTTTCAGGGCAGGTTTGGGATGATGTTTACTGCAAATGGTGTAAATGTTAATAATGTTAAAAAAACGTTATTTGAGTAAAATTAAATAAAAAATCAAGCAAACCAACTTCCACATCAATTAAATATAAGTTGCCTCTGTGCACAAAGCACTAAACACTGCTGCTGGAACCATGTAAAGGTGGTAAGACATCTTGAGCTGCTTCTCGATGGGTGGCAAGAATATATAAACCTCTGCAGGGTCCTAAAAAGTGAAATTGTAAATGACGTGGGAATCAAAGTAACTGTGTGGATATGTAAAGAGAGCGCACATACACACACACACACACACACACTATTTTCTGGCACATTTCTAGATTTACTCAACCATGACTATATTTAACAAACTCTACCTTTTTTCCCTGCTATAACGCAATATATTTCTATTTTTCTCGTATGGCTGTGCAGTTTAGTACAAGGCCAGGAATTCATTCAACACACATGCCCAACAAGCATAATAAAATCATGTGTTCTTCAGAGAACATTGATGGAGCAGACAGTGAGTACCCCCAAGTGAGCCATTAACCAAGACGGTCACATAAAACAAGCGTAAAGAGTGTGCGAGCGACAACCCTGTGTCTGTCAGTATTTATTACATGTCTGTTCCGAGCTCACACGATGGGCAGCATGGAGGCGTATTACAAGTTTTCATCCTCATAGCACTTGACTACACCAAGCGAACATAAGGGGCAGGTAATAAAAAAAATATAACCCAAGCAACCTTTACTATTACAGCACAGATGCTCAGCTGCGGTTTCAACCAAAAGCCACATGGTGCATGCAATCTTCGACGAGGTGAAGGGCTAAGAGCAGTGTAACAGAATCAGCCCAGTAACAGGCGGCTTTGATGGCCTGTCAGAGGAGCGTGAGAAAATAGAAATGAGAAGACAGAAGGACAAGAGCAAGAACAACACCTGGTAATCAACCTACTTTGACACTACACAATCTACATGAGAAGCATCGGGACACCGACATTTACATCTAGATCATCAGATTTATAATTGGTTCCACTTTTTAGCCATCACAGAGTCCATGTTTTTCGATACACTAGATTTTAAAATGTGTGTGTGTGTGAGTTGTGTGGTCTAACACTGATGTTATATTAATGGGCCTGGCTCACGGTCTTCATTCTGGTTTATCCAAAAGGTGTTCAGTAGGGTTGTGGTCGGGGTTCTGTGTGGGCCAGTCACGTTCTTCCATAGCACACTCACCCAATCATCACTTTATGCTTGATTCTTGAGTCTTGATTTGTGCAGAACAGACAAAGTTGGAGACAGAGTTGTTCAGAACGCATGGCTTTATGCTGCTATTATTTTAGATAATAATTATATATTATATTTTATAGTAATATTCAATAAGACTGAATGAAACCCTTAGTCCCTCAATTTAATTAAGTGTCGCTGCTCCAACCCTGTGGAATTCTTTACCGCATACTCTTCTGATTTGTTTTTATTTAAGTCCCAACTAAAAACTTCTTTACTTTCCTCACAGTATTGTTTTAATTGTATATGTTGGTAAAGCGTCCTTGGGTTCTTGAAAGGCGCTATATAAATTTCACTTATTATTATAATTATTATTATTAAACCCTGATTCAGGGGCATGTTCTAATACATTTCTCCACCATGTGTACTTTATTAGAACAGTCTCAAATGTTTGTAGACAGTTACAGTTTAGGCGGAAAATAAGTTTATCATATAAAATAACTTCTGATTTCTAATAGTTTATTTCACTGATTTAGTTAAATGACTCATCAGTATTAGCAGTGTAGAACACTGAGGTACAGATTGTGTACATCAGTGTGTATACACACACACAGACACACACAGCATTAAGTAGTGAAAGACTCAGAGACTGAAAGGCAGAAAAAGATAAAAGAAACAGAAACTAATACAGATTTTATTCAAGGAGAGAAAAAATTAGATCTGACATCCTCTCTGATCATTTGTCACAATATAGATTTTAAAATTATTTATCACTGCTTCGATACTCCTCCCATTCTCTCCATCTGTCTCTCTCTCTCTCTCTCTACTTTAATGTGGGTCTGATGCTCTGTGTCTCTGTGTCAGAGAATTCCTTGTATATTTTCTTAATTACATTCCATATTCAAGTAATTTTTTTAAGTAACAAATTGTAAACCTAAATTGTAAAATAAAATGAGATATAAAATAATATATAAATACAATATTGATATGTAAAATATAATATACAATATACAACTACAAACAACTATAAATATATATATAGAATATACAATATACAATATACAACTATAATATACAATATAATATAATATATATATATAAAGTAAAAATATATGAAATGCAGTATAAAAAGGAAATATAGAATACAAATATAGCACCATATGCAATGTAAAATATAGCAGAAAGTATGTATATAAGTGTAAAATGAGTGTAAAATAAGGTAGATGGAGTGTTTTGGTGGAGAATGATAAGGTGTCCAGTTAGTAATTCATTTTCAACCCATTGTTTTGTTTACAGTCTTTACCATGATCAATATTCCAGTGTGGTGGTTGATGTAACAGCAGGAGTAGGTACATGTACAGTAGGTCAAATAACGAGTTTCAATACACAATACAAGAACAAGCAGAATTACAAGCTACATGTTCTGTTTCACAAAAACATCCCTTCAGATGATGAAATGGTTAAATGGTACAGGACGTGATTCTGCAAGTCAAGCTGTTCAAACCTCATTCGTCTTAGCCGGTTAGAAAAGTACCAGGGACGCCACTGATCTGAAGACTTTACAAACGAATCTATAGTATAGGGGAAAGTGTTAAGTATGTACCAATGTCATTCAGAGTAATGCTGACCTCTGCTGCTACTGCAGCCCCGTTCCAAGACCACATTCGCGTTCGTCTGCTTCCAGGGGGGTTCAATTTCACCCGATCCTAATGAAGATAAATACCCCAGGCATAACCATCACCCATAAATCAACATTAACAACCATTAACCACATGCCCTATTATTAGAATGTGTGTGAGAGCATGGGGGTTCCTTTATATGATGCACTGGTGTCTGATGTGCACTTTAAGTTTTAGTGAAAAATGACTTGAAGGGTAAATACAGAGCTCTGTGGAATGTTAATTTAACGTTTAACCCATTTCCATTACCATAATCGGTTTGGAGAGAATATTCACTATATTCCAGCGTTTATTCACAAGCCCCATCAAGTCCAGAGCTGAAAGCCATGAAAGCAGATATCTGTACGCTTTGCAGCAGATTAATAAACCTGGGTTCTTCATGTTGGTCTGTTTCTTTGCATTCATGCTGTTCATTAGAATACAGGTCTAATACTGCGGATAGATTGATTATTCCATAATCTGTTGGGAACGGCACGGTGGCTTAGTGATTAGTATGTTCGCCTTTAAGCGTAAAATAATAGATGGATGGACTGATGCATCATCTGAGTATCGGATAGCTAAAATTTCACAATAGGGACACCTACCTCCCATCATTCAGAGAGTGACAACTGTATAAAGCCCGAGGGGAACCCGGTCATGCCAAATGCACTGCTTCAGAATTTTAACAATTTGTAGGAGAGATTCTATAAACACCCCATTAGTGGACATGGTAACCCAGGGGAGTGTGTTTGGGTAACTGGGCAGAAACACCCAGGACAGGGCACCAGTACATTGCTGGGCACACAGTAACTCACTCTCTCTCTCTCACACACACACACTATATAGGGGAAATTTAGAGCAACCAATATTATCATGATTCCATGTTTTTGGACTGAGACCAGAGAACCCGTAGGAACCCAAACGGACACAGAGAGAAAATGGAAACTCCATCCAGATCTGGATTCAAACCAGGACCACTAGCAATGAGAGGCGAACATGCCAACCACTAAGCCTCTATGCCACCTACGCTATATCTACTAGATTCTATTAAATGAGGTGGGTCATTTTGACATTGTACTGTTTCCTCGATCTGAAGATCATCCTCTAGTCTTATTGAGCAGCAGGATGCTACTCAGAAACCGATCAGCGAAACCCCACAGCCACATGCAGCCAAACCACCCACAGGGTCGTCTTATTACTGCCTCAAAGTAAAACATCACTGTTCACTTTTCAGTTTATTAAGTTCCCTCTATTCATCTCGCTTTAAACCTGACAGATACATCTTCACCTGCAGGAAAGAATCCCACTGACTCCACTCCACCCGTCAGACCCCAGGACTCAGACATCATACACGTCTCATTAATATATGATGAAGATTCTCTTCAATGTTTCCAGTTCTGAGGTTTGGAATCTCAGTGATCAATGTTTACTTTAAAAACCAGACTGGATCACGTTGCAGAACATCAGTTTCTTAACGATTTGACAGGAAGCAACCACAAGGGGAACCACACCATTTTTTAGTTTACATTGTGCCTGCACGTTGTATATCACAATAAAATGAAAACCAAATCAAATTGGCCACTGGTCAGACACACAGGACAACACAAGACGACAATTTGATCATGTGTCTGGTTGAAGATGGAGATGCAAGACATTAAACAGAATGCCTAAAACGTTCTCTACCTTCCTTAGAAGATAGAGTCTATAAACACCACATTAGTGTACATGGCAACCCAGGGGAGTGTGTTTGGCTCACTGGGCAGATACACCCACACTCAGGACAGGGCACCAGTCCATTGCTGGGCACACAGTAACACACACTCTCTCTCTCTAGATCATATTGTAGAACATCAGTTAATTAACGATTTATTTCAAATTAAATGACACATTTATGAATTCAACTTTGTTTTTTTTAACATAGTGTTGTTTATAGCCGTTTAATAAAAGTAGTGATAAAAGTTTAATAAAAGTAGTGAGAGCATTCAAGGTTATTGTGTTCATTCATTCATTCATTCATTATCTCCCGCTTTATCCTCTAATAGGGTCGCGGTGGGGTTCCCCATGCCCATCCACGATAACGTTTCGGGCGCTGGGCAGATAGACCCAGGACAGGGCGCCAATCCATCGCTGGGCACACACTTACTCACACAGACACACTCTATATGGGGCAATTTTGTAGAATTCAATTGAATTGATCCATGTTTTTGGACCGGAGAACCCAGAGGAAACCCACACGGACATGGGGAGAACATGGAAACTCCACCCAGATGGGGATTCGAACCGGAAATCCCTAGCGCTGAGAGGCGAACGTGCTAACCACTAAGCCACCGTGCCGCCAGTTATTGTGTTATTGTAAATAAATCCAGGTGAACCACACCATTTTTTGCACGTTGTAATTAACAATACAATGAAAATGAATGGAATCGGCCGCTGGTCAGACACATAGGACAACACAAGACGACAATTTGATCACATGTCTGGTTGCAGACGCAAGACATTGGACAGACCATCTAAAACAACTCTATCCATCCATCATCTTCCGCTTTATCCTATATTAGGGTCGCGGTGGGGTTCTCCATGCCCATCCAGGGGAGAAAGTTTCGGGCGCTGGGCGGATACACCCAGGACAGAGCGCCAATCTATCGCTGGGCACAATTGACTTGATCCATGTTTTTGGACTGTGGGAGGAAACTGGAGAACCCGGAGGAAAACCACGCGGACACGGGGAGAACATGGAATCTCCACCCAGATGGGGATTCGAACTGGGAATCCCTAGTGCTGAGAGAAGAACATGCTAACCACTAAGCCACCGTGCCGCCCAAAACAACTCTATCTTCCCCCCCAAAAAAGTTCTCTCATTAAAACATGAAGTTAAAGAAAGCTGCACTTTAGTGGTGACTCGAACTTTGAGCAAAACTCCTTAGGGAAACTTTATCACATAATTAAGTTTTATATACAGATACAACTTGCTTTCTGAGACATCGTTACCGCCGTCATGCACTGCAAGTCCAGACAGATTTCAAATTATCTTGAAGAATTTCAGTATTTTCAAGTAAAATTATGATCAATTTGTAGGCTAATGAGATAAACAAATTGGAGTAAATCGCACACACACACACGGCAACAAAAACCAACACTGGGGGAGGCATGTGGTAATTACCCCCATCCCAGGGTACTACTCTGGGTAATGTGTGTGGGGGGAGGTTTAGAGCTGAATCACTCTTAGGCCTGTTATTAGTGATGTGTGTGGCAACAAACGATAATGGGATGAGTAATGGGCAGAATGGTGTCATCAGTCTGTAACAACCTGTCTGCTTGAAGCCAGTGTGTAGCTTACTAATCTGTGTGTCCAAATGCCTCAAGTCCCGACTCTGGTGGCGAAACCACACCCACGCTGTATGAATTAAATGGTGTTAAAGAACATAAAACATATTAGATTGCAAAATAATAATTTGCATTAAAAGGCTTCATTAACACAAAGAGTCAAAATTGTTTTTTTATTAAGTTAGTTTCTAATGCATGTGAAGGTCTGATAGCAAAACCTTCGATTATGGGTTGTCCATGCACATCAAAGGGAAAACATTTCAGGGGCTGGACACACCCAGGACAGGGTACCAATCCACACACACACACACACACACACACTGACCATAAGGTCAATTTAGATAAGAGCAGTCAATTAACCTTGAATCCAGCTTTTTAGACTGTGGGAGGTAACCAAAGGAAAAACCCACATAGACAGGAGGAGAACATGGCAACTCGGATTGGGATCCAAACCTGGGTGCCTAATGCCACCTCTGTCTATTTTTGCGAAAAAAAAAAATAAGAACCATGACCTTACAAATGCATGTAAGAATGCAAAAAAACTCAGACACATCTAATATCTGGTAAAATGTCCTCTCAGAAGAGAGAAGAGTGAAAATGGCTCTAACCCCTGTGGGGTGCAGCTAACAATATGGGGTAATAATAACGCTCCTGCAGCTGTAGTATGTAGGCATCCCAATACATTTGGCCATATAGTGTACGATCCAGTCTATTACAGTCAGTAATGTATTGTGAAGCAGCATTCAGACACCCACATCTGCTGGTATGACACAGCCTCCTACCCCACTTCACTCAGCTCAAGTGCATACAGATTAGCCAGAACACAATTAAAACCACACAACCACATCAAAGACGTGTACACCAGCAATCATGATGCCCGCATTCCATTGAGAGACAGGCCCGTACCAGACCCATAAACACACTGTCAGCTTCAACCACAGCTCGCAGTTTTAAAGACAGCCAGAGGCAATGAGGGAGAGCGACAGACACGGTCAGACAAGCAGAGCAGCACACTCGTGTTGTTGGGTGCTATGCAAGTCGACATCAGATTTACACTGGCCACTAAAAGAAATTACAAACAAACCCACGCAGACATGCAGATCTGCTCAAAGGAGTAGCCTCCTGATTGCTCTGCAAATGGACGGAGATGTAAGTAGGTCGATTGTGCTGTGTTTTGGGAAATAAACCTCAGATACACAAAGTAATAACGCAGGACTAATTTCAGTATTTACACAAAGGGGACAACTGATCTAATTTATAAACTTAAAGCCGAAGGTTAACTGTTTGCAATCACTGCTCTCTGAAGACGTCGTGCTTGAAAGACACTGCGAGGCCAGTTTCTTATTAAAATAAATCTGTTTCTTTTCCTGTTTTAAATGCTTTTTTTGAACGTTGGTACCTTTTACTTAAAGTGATAAAGTAATGCTTACACACTGAGGATTCGGTTCTCCACATTTAACCCATCCATGCAGTGAAACACACACATATACACACACTGAGTGAAATGAGCACACACGTCCGGAAAGATGGACAGCCCTGTATATGGCACCTGGGGAGCACTTCAGCCATAGTACTTGGTGGGACCAGGAATGGAAGGGCCCTTAACCATAAGCCTACGACGGCCCCTTTATTGATTTCTATTTTAAATAAAGAGAAACATCATGGGTGTAGTGATTAGCATGTCCACCATTCAGCGCTGGGGTTTCTGGTTCAAATCCCAATATGGGAGCCCTTACATGTTCTCTCCATGTCTGCATGGGTTTTGCTCCAGGTTCTCTGGTTTGCTCCCACAGTCCAAAAACATGAATTAACTGCTCTAATTTGCCTCCATATAGTATTGCCACTGTCCTAAATGTATCTCTCCAGCGCTGAAACGTTCTCCCATGGATGGACATGGGGAAACGGCCACCCCCATCCCTATCACAGGATTAAGTGAAAAATAATGAATGGAAACATCATATACTAATGATCCAGTACAGTGTAAATGACTTCAGGCTTCATTGGCGTAAATATGTCTGCATGGGTTTTGTTCCAGGTTCTCTGGTTTGCTCCCACAGTCCAAAAACATGGATTCAAGGTAAATTAACTGCACTAAATTGCCTCCATATAGTATTGCCACTGTCCTAAATGTATCTGCCCAGCTCTGATACGTTCTCCCATGGATGGACATGGAGAACACCCCCAATAGATGGATGGAAACATCATATACTAATGATCTAGTACAGTGTAAATTACTTTATGCTTCATTGGAGTAAATATGATTAAGTCCATCTTCACACAACAACGCTAACAACATTTCTTAAAAGTTATTTATAGGGTTCGACTACGATACGGGCTGCAACCTAAACCTCACAAACCCAAATCCATGAGTAATGTAAGGACTCACATTTTACCTTATTTTTTTTAATTGGTGCAGCTTTATCTACAAAGCCCAAGCCTCCGTTCTGGTTTGTATTTGCTCATTTGGCATTTTACTTTCTTAAAAAATATTTGTGACAAACACCATGCAAGTCGCTGAACTCTACGGTTACACCACCACACTCAGGTATTTTGTTTGTTAAGAGCTTAACCCTGTCTGACCCCTGTATGTTCTTTATGGCATCACTCGCCACTTAAATCTGGTCTTATCAGAGCATGCAGTCCTTCACTCATAAATGCCATCACAGCTCATTACAGAGTCTTTACACATGAAGTTTTTTCAAGGTTGTGGTCATCTGCAAGCCGTAACATATGAAGAAAGCATGTCCCAATAAACAAACCCCTTAATCAGTAACACGCTGAGAACAACATCCAATTAAAACCATCCAGCCACCAGCATCCTGGAGGTCCCTGTGAGCCTGACGAAGGATTAGAGGATGGCCAACGCAATACTGTGAAGAAAATGATGATCAGCTCCGCTCTCTGATTTCACAAGAAAAAGGTGGAACAGTGAGGCAGATGTGATTATTATATTCCACATGGTTTTCAAAAACTGTACAAAGTAACACCTATTAAATCAGAAATTGGTATTTAACAGAATTTGACCCTTCACACAACGGAGCACACATCGGTCAGGAGCATCGAAGAACAGGTATAATTTGGGTGGTGGATTTTTTATTGTCAATTCTGCAGTCCACCTCAGTGCCACTGCTGGGATAGGAAAAATGCAGAAAACAAATCATAGTTGCTCTATGGTACTATTGGGGTACTGACCATTAGAAAATGGTAAAAGGGAAGTAAGCAGAATGCAATGTAGTCTACAAACAGACTACAAAGTCCATCTTTACAGTAAGTGGAACTGAGAACATAAACAGAAGATAAGCTAGACCTTTATTTGTCCCACAATTGGGAAATAAAAAAAGCAGGTTTCACAAACACTAGGATCACTGAATTCAAAGTCCAGAGTACTAACCATTACACCATGGAAACAATAAGTGGAGCAAAAAGGAGGTGTGTCCAAACTATAGTTCTATTAAGTAACTACAAGTGAAGAAAAAGACTATAGCATCTAATGCTGCATTTCTAAACTGATGTACAGTTCATCACAGGACAGATTACAACCATGTCTTACGTAGGTGGAACGATTTGAATCGTGTAATCTCATGTAATGTGGTTCCTCAAGACATACAAAGTAAAACTAATTACACAAGGGATCGTCTGTAAGACGAGATCAATCACAACTGCACGAGGTGTTACACTCATGTATGCTTAACTTTAAAAGTGCCTGATTTTAATTGGGGGGGAAAAGGTAATTTCGGGTTTATGTTTATGTTAAGTGGGGCAGTCGCAGGCTTGTGGTTAAGAAACCAGCCTTACAACCTGAAGGTCACACGAAGGTTCGATTCCCAGTACCACCAAGTACTAGAGCTAAAGTGCCGTTGGGCAAGGCACCTAATCACTCCTTGCTCACTTCACTCAGTGTGTTTATGTATGTGTATGTGTGTGTGTGTGTTTCACAGCACGGGTGGGTTAATTCTTTTGTGTGTAAGCACTGTAAGCAAAATAAATGACTTTATTCACTCCAAAAATGAAACCTTAACAAGTCAGAATAACAAATCTTAAAATGAAAGCTTAGAAATTGTGTTTATGACACAAGTAAGATAAATAATCTCGTTTTTAGAAAAAATTTGGTTTATAAATCTTAACAGAATAAATTTACTCATTATATTAGCAGATCATTTTCTTTTTTTTCTTGATTAATGTACATTTTTTCTTGTTCTGTGTTAAATCGTCTAATTTTTGGACAGATTTTACAGTGTTGCAGTACCAAGTTTCAAAAACACAGTTTTTAATAAAGGTATTTGAACATGCTGTTGTGCTCTAGCTTCAAAATTAATTTTTTTTAAAAATGGAACCGAAATCAATTTAGTACCCAAAAACAGGGAAAAAATGTATGCATTTGCAGCATCATATCCAAAACCAATCAGGAACATACTTCCCGAAGTAAACAATTATTCTGAGACAATAACGTTGCCTAATTGACTGGTTTGATGACAGCAGATCCTAATCAGGAACTGGGATGGAAGCGTTCTCATTCATTTCGTCCAACATAATGAGAGCAGGACTGTGCATTGTAATAAACAGCCTGTGAATTTGGCTGATGTGGCTAAATCCAGCATGTGCATGTTGGTTCACGGCTGTCATTGTAAGTGAGGAATTAGACAGTGCAGCGTTTTTCACTGCTGTTAGTGTTTGGTTAGTGCGCTGGCAGGGAGGTGTGAATTCCACCTGAGAGAATGGCTTTGGATCAATGTGCTCTTACTTCCTGCGCCCAATAAGCAGCACAGAAAACAAGGCTTAGAAAGGGGTGATGGGGTGGGGGTAAAAAAGTGCAGATGTATGCAGACAGCTGATCTGGTATTCAAACAGAAACATATTAAAAGAAAAGATATATAAAGGAAGTTTTGTGATCTAAACAGGAACAGAATGATGTAATCGAATGCTGAAAGCACTGACTCGGCTAGCAGGGCTTCCCGCTGACATAAGCTCTTCTTTAACAAAGAGATGCTCAATACTCATTTACACAAGACCTGAATGCAGTGACTAACAGGAAGCACCTCTGATAATTACATCTACAGCATCTTGAGGCAAACTAATCCAGAAACAATGGTCCAAGTTGTAAAAAGTAGAGGCTTTGCCCCAGTGTAAAAAGGTATCTTCTCTCATAAGGTTCTACAAGCAACTTGTGTATGTGTAAATATTGCAGAAACAAAAGATTTAAATGATGAAATAATGACGAAAACTGTGGGAAAAGATTCTAGATTCCTTGCTGTTGATATAGAATGATATACAGCAGTTTAAAAGAGGTGCAGTATATAATATTTGTATATAAGAGGTATAGAATATTTGTGGTAATGGTTGTTTAAGAGAAATGGTATTGATCATGATGGGCCGTGCTTTTCCCACCTGGGTCTAACATAATGCTCCATCTGAAACATTCCAGCTGTCAATATCTATTTTATGGCGATTAAAAACATCTTATTATGCAGAACTGACTATCCAATCAGAGGCCATGAATCCGCTGACATAATGTGCACCTACTAAAGGTCCTTGGTGTCGCCAACTCAAAATCTGATTGGTGGAAGCAACAGGTTGAAATGAATCTATCTATTTGTCTATATATATATATATATATATATATATATACATATATATATATATATATATATATATATATATATATATATATATATATATATATATATTTAAAGGAGAAGTGAGTAGAATTTAGTGGCATCTAGTGGTGATGATGCAGGCTGCAATCTACCAACTTTCCCTGACCAATATGGCACTACGTTAACACATCATAAACAGTCCATAACCAATTAGAAATATAACATGGTGCCCACCTTAAAAACAACAACCAGCACATTATGTCAATTTAGAATCTCCAAATTCTTTTTATCAGCATATCTTTGAATGTGAGAGGAAACTGGAGACCCACAGGCAAGCACAGGGAGGACATGCATAGTCGACAGAAAGAAATATCTAATTCTTAGTTTACAGTAGGAAGAGTCTGATTCCTGCTCAAAGATCTTCCAAATTTGTACACAAAGCACCATTAGGTTTAACTTCCCTGATTAACTTGGTAAGCTAACGAGATGTGACGATTTTATTAACAGACAAACAAATACACTACAGAAACCCTAATTTAAAATTTTAACATTTTTTGTGCCTCAAAAAGCCAGTGGCAGGCTGTGTGTTGACACCGAAGGCAAGAAGCTGCCAGCTATCTGTTTTATCTGCCTGGCTGTGTGTCAGACAGCCCCAACATCAAAGAGAAGCACTCTTGATTCAGACACATGCAGTCAGCATTCAGCCACTTAAAAAAAGAATGGTGAAAATACAGACAGTACAAACGTCCAACTAACTTCTGCATCGGAAAGAAAATGATGATGTGCATAAACACACACTCCATGAGAATCAGCTGAGAGCTTGCACTGGCTCTCAAGACGGCTCATCAAAGTCAGAAGCTCTGTACCAGTGACCTCAAATCACCACAGAGGTCAGAAGAAAAGGGAAATTAGATTTTTGAAGTTTTAAAAATGTTCCTTAATAGAAATTTGTGTTGGATTCAATCCTTAGCAGTGCGTTTTGTATACACCATCTCATAAGACTAATCTAAAAGTAATACGAACTTACACTCAGAAGGTCATTTAAGAATTAAACCCAAATGAGCAGTGACATAACATTTACTTGGGATGTGGCCTGTTAAATTTAATTGCGGCATTATCTGATCTGCTAACTGGGAAAATGCAGTTAAATATTCTAATACAGATAAATTATAAAGGGTGCATCTTTTATACAAAAGCAATATGAAGTGCTTTACAGAAGAGTAGAAATCATAAAAGCCATTTAACATCATTTAAATAATTAAAATAGTGCAATAAATGAAAAGAAATATGAATAAAATTAAGTACATAAAAAGAGTAAAGGGAGGCACGGTGGCTTAGAGATTAGCATGTTCTCCTCTCAACACTAGGGATTCCCGGTTTAAATCCCAATCTGGGTGGAGTTTCCATGTTCTCCCCGTGTCCGTGTGGGTTTCCTCCGGGTTCTCCGGTTTCCTCCCACAGTCCAAAAACATAGATCAAGGTCAAATTACCCCAAATAGAGTGTGTATGTGTGTGTGTGTGTGAGTGTGTCCTGGGTGTCCCAGTGCCCGAAACGTTCTTCCCTGGATGGGCATAAGGAACCCCCCCGCGACCCTAATAGAAGATAAAGCAGAAGATAATGGATGGATCAAAAGAGTAAAAGAAAAGGTGATTAAAACAAAAGAAATAAATAAAGAGAAAAACTGAAGAGTAATTTACAGCAATGTTTTCAGTCTTGATTTAAAAGTGTCTAAAGTCAGGACTCTTCTAATGTTCTCGTCAAGCTGATCCCATTTCCATTTAAATTACGCTGTACTATCTGCCTGTCTGGTAACTAAAAAAGATAAATTGAAGATAAAAATTTGACATCATTCTGAATAAATCACAGGAAAGGGGTGTTGCACGCCCTTGCCGTATTGCTATTAAAAATATGCATTTTCAGTGAAATTTATGCTTCATTGTAAAAGAATCCTTTACAAATTTTAAATCAGAACTCTATACGTCTATATGTTGTATTTCAATATGCATTCTGTAAAGTACTTAAAGATGGCGTCATAATTATTTCTTAAAAGCTTGCTGCGTTTTCTTTCGACATGTTCTCATATAAAATGACCTCGGAATCTTTTGTCTGTACCGTAATGCTACAGTGAACTCAGAGCATCATCAGTGACATGACTTTAATTACTGAACTCAATCAATTTAAGCTGCTGAAAGCATCAGATGCTGAAGGTCTCCATTAGATTAAACATTAGAAGATCATATACAGTATATAATATTAATTGCCAGGCCAAACAAGGATGATGAAATCCCAAGATTTTTTATTTTTTTTATTAGGTTTATTATTATTATTATTATTGTTCTCATTTTTTATTCCACTGTTACCTTAACTTGCTCCTCTGAGGTTCAGACTATTATCCAAACTTGACATGAGTTAAAAAGGAAGTGGATGTTTATAACACAGTTGGTATTTTACATCCTACATACCTCGGTTTTATATTCAGGTACACACACACACACACACACACACAGTACATTTAGCACTCCCCTTTTAGCAACTGAGACGGGGCATGGGGCATAGCAGAAATGCTTACCGAAAAGCTATAAGTGGCTATAGGAGGCCAGCAGGTTAAGTTTGGAAACAAATGCGCTGTAACTGCCCACATGACCCCAGTGACCTCCTCATTTAATGCAGTACTCTTAATGTTGTGGTCATTATTCAACACTGTTAAATACAAGATCTCTTATTTCCGTCCATCCATTATCTTCTGCTATATTTCCTATACTAGGTAGGGGTGAGGGTTCCATGTCCATTCAGGAGAGACAGATACACCCAGGACAGGTCCATCGCTGAACACACATTTGCACACACAGTAATTGCTTAGGGAGAATTTACAGCAGTCAATTCACCTTGAATCCATGTTTTTGGACTGAAAGGCGAACATGCCAACAACTAAGCCATTGTAACTGTGTGTGATTAAAACCAGACAGAAAGTATTGGATTTACACAACTCATGTCTTCGCCCATCAGATTAATTGTTTTATCTCATTCAGGGGAATTTTAAAAACATATTTATTTTTTACACACTGACCCGGTATGATGGGTGATTTTGCAGAAAGAGTTCAGAGGCAATATATATGCAAATTAAGTCACAGCCATATGACTTAAGGTAAAAAAAAAACACACACACACACACATTATTAAGGATTTGGTTCGATTCTGCGTATGTGGAAAGGCTCATGAATAAATTAGAATTTTGTGCATGAGCGGAGAAACACCTTGGTCATGTTGGAGTTAAGAATAGAGGGTGCAATAAACAAACTGGAAGTTCTGTTTGGAATCTAAGAATCCCATTTGCATTATAATGCTCTAAACACAAATATAAATCATGATGTCAGTATGATGGAGTTGGTGTGACCATTAGTGGAGGCATTACATCACAACTCCGAGATTTCAGAAAAAAAACAGCAGGGTAAGCAAAAACAACTGCATAATCACGGGGCTGCCAGACGTGCGCTGACAAAACAGCCAATGAAATCAGCCTCCTCTACTCATTTCAATAGGAAGTGAATGTCCATGACTTAATCTGATCATGTTTTATTAGCAACAAAATGTTCTACATTGCATTATGTCATTTATCCAATATATACCAAGGATTATCCAATGCTGTGCACACACTCACTCACACAGAAGCACACACACACTATAGGAACAATTTAGAGCTGCCAATTTACCTAGAATGCAAGTTTTTGAAGTGTGGGAGGAATACCAGAGAACCTGGCGAACATGGAAACCCCACCCAGATTGGCAGCGCTGAGAAATTTACATACTGACTACAACGCCGCAATGCCACTCTCTCAGCTTCTGTTATTAACAGAGTTTTTAAAGGAAAATAAATATATACGGGCGACACGGTGGCTTAGTGGTGAGCATGTTCTCCTCTCAGCACTAGGGATTCCCGGTTCGATCCTCAATCTGGGTGGAGTTTCCATGTTCTTCCCGTGTCTGCGTGGGTTTCTTCCGGGTTTTCCAGTTTCCTCCCAAAGTCCAAAAACATGGATCAAGGTAAACTGAAAGCTCCAAATTGCCCCATATAGAGTGTGTCTATGTGAGTGTGTGAGTGAATGTGTGCCCAGCACACACACACATTCAAGTTTGTTATATACAAGTATATAACAAACTTAATTTACATTTAATGAATACTTCTAAATTTTATTATAGATTAACCAAAATGCATTTACGCTCTAAACTGTTCCTCTCACACAAAACATCTGGCAGGAACATAATACAAATGACACAGATATGTGAAAGGTAATAAGAATTTTAAATCAGTTCATTTGTATCGATGAATGAACATAGATGTGATTTTAAAAGGAACTGAGCACATTTTAATGTTTGTTGAAACATTTACACAATCCAGCAGCAACACAGACGCGTTCCGTCATGTACTGATAAATACTTCACTTTATTGACCTTACCACCACGGAGAGAATCTGCCCCAGGTGAGATATTATTAGTGTAATTTACTGCTTGTCATCTCACGTTTAGCATCAAAGGTGCAAAATGTTATGCTGCTTAAAACCAAAGCGCTTGATTTTTCAGACAAAAGGTCTTTATTCTGCAAAGCTGAGTAAGCATGCGTTCAACAGATTTCTTAATTACTCAGGTAATGATGCTCAAATCATTAATAAATCCATTTAACTCATACAACTTGATTTTCTGTTCTGTATAAATCCACATGCTCACTGCCTTTATAAAAAAGCAATGCTTTGTGAACTTTTAAATTAAATTTAACATAACTTATATGCAGCAAACCCTAAAACACACTCTAAATGATCATCAGGTCCTCAGATTCCTCACAGCCCTCAGGACCTGGTTATGTCTCTTATTTAGGGTATGTTTATACTCAACCTGAGACAAACTGCTTCTGTTGTAAAATTACATAAGAAACTGGGAGCAAAGTGCAGGTTTATGAGTTCTCACTATTACCCCAGGAAGCTGCAGGGTGCAAAGTCAGATGGGTTATAATGTAGTAAACTGACAACGGTTTACAGTTACTCAACAGCTGTGTGACTGACGGAGTCTGGTTTAGATTTACATGTACATGAAGCATTAAGAGCCTGAGTGATCCACACAGAGTAGGAACAAGTACAGAGACCGTGAACCACATCCAATAAGTGACATACACACTCCAAAACTTGTAGAAAGTTATCCCACAAGAGTGGAGGCTGTAATCGGTGAGAGAATTTAGAATGGGATGCCATTAAAGGCTTCTGTAGGTGTGACTTGGATGAGTCCCTATGAGTGGACTGTTATGTTTTACAGAAAAGTCATTTTCTTAATGAATGAGAAGCTTCAGGGATGTATTACGACCAAAATAACAAAGAAATAAATTAAGGTTCTTAAAATAATCCCTAAATCCTGTACAGTATTAAATTAAATGTAAAAAAAAATTAATGCTAATGCGTTTTTAACAGCGGCCCCTGAATACAAAATACAATGTTTATGTTTTGGATTTTATAAAATGAAAATGACATACGTCTGCAGAAATGCTGGTATGACATCATCCAAGACAAATCTTTTTACTAGAATATCATTTACAGAATTAATGTAACATTAGTTGATGCTGATTGGTACTGATGACTACAGTTTCAAGTCTTTGGAATTTATTTAATGTACTTATGATTTTTTGGGAAATAAAATACCTCACTTAGACCAGGCACAACCACAAAATCATCCCATCCAAAACATCTACTTATTGGCTATAATTTCTCTGCTCCATTAATGAAAGCACATCAGAACTGAGCTTTAAATCCACCCCATGAACCCCAGGATCAGACATCTATTAGTATATGAAAGAGGCCACTGATGTCATCAGCACTGACCTTTTCATTCCATAACTTATTACAAATAAAGCTCGACCTTATGATTTGCTGAGATCAGGCTTTATGAGATCAACCAGCTAAATTCCCAGCTCACCACAGAAAACATGACGAATCTGCTGAGCAAATCACCACCGGAGGCATTTTGGTCCTGCAGCTTTCAGCATGTTTGCATAAATTTGCATGCAGAGGGATACATTTTATCTTAAGCATATTTAAAAAAATAACATGTTTATTCGTAACCTTATAACGAACAAGAATCAAACCGATGGCTAAGATGTGATTCTGACTTTAATCTTTAACTCCAGTCGCTCCATTTCCACTTCAGCAGAACCTCCTCATTTCCAAGTTTTAATTAAAATTACAGATTGAGGTTTTGCCACTTCGTTCAAATGAATATATGATTTTTTTCTATTATGCACAAGGTCACAGCAGACATCCTGGGCATTAAGACAGAAAGATTCAGAGAGGATGATCATAACAGTTTCACACGATGAACATACAGATATTGAAGTTAATTAATATTAATCACTGGTCTTTCTAATTTGATTATATACTCCAGCCATCGTGGCATAATTAAGCACCTCGTATCTTCACAGCACATCTGCTGCCTCTGATGTAACAAAGCGCTTATCAACATGCCAAGGACACACAACACATCAGCTCCAGGCAGCGAGCCAAGGGCAGAGATGGAGGAGCAAGTTAGACAGTAAAGGTTAGGTCATGTGGCCTTTGTGTATGTATGTGCTCTCTGTGTTTACACGTCACATTTGTTTTTTAGTTTGAGTCTGTGCATCATTGGCATAAAATTAAGAACTCTGAGCAATTTATTTTTTTTAATTAAAGATTAAACTTCAATATGATAAAGCCTGATGTAAATATAATCAGTTAGTTTGAATACAGCTGTCATCATTGCACACTTTTCTCTAAAGTCCGAAATTAATAAACTACCTTCAAATTTATAATTAATTAAATGACCCTGATACAGCCCCCAGGCAGCAATGAACAAGGTTAAGAGCCCACATTGACACATCCATCTTCTTAGAAACCCTGTAGTGTCATAAACCTTACAACCTATACAGTAAAAATTATGTCCATGCATGTTACTGACAAAAAACACCACATGTGGACATCTAATTTAGTATTAGACAGATATATTATCAGATCAGTTAACACACAGTTGTTGGATTGTAGTAAAGGATTTATATTGTGAGGACCAGTTTGCCATCTCTACAATAAAATCAGTTCCCAATAGTGTATGTGTTTCCACTATGTTATAAAATCATGTATCTGTTATATCTACAGGGCGGCACGGTGGCTTAGTGGTTAGCACGTTCGCCTCTCAGCGCTAGGGATTCCCTGTTCGAATCCCCAACTAGGTGGAGTTTCCATGTTCTCCCCGTGTCTGCGTGGGTTTCCTCCGGGTTCTCCATGGAGACTGTGAGAGAGCCGATTCCCTTGGCTGAGAAGCAACCCTAAACATAAATGGTTTCAGGATTCTTTACAGTTGGCATGAGACAAGACTGGTGGTAGAGCTCACCTCGTCTTCTCCGAATAAGCTGTTTTCCAGATGTCCCAAACAATCGGAAAGGGGATTCATCAGAGAAAATGACTTTACCCCAGTCCTTAGCAGTCCACTCCCTGTACCTTTTGCAGAATATCAGTCTGTCCCTGATGTTTTTTCTGGAGAGAAGTGGCTTCTTTGCTGCCCTCCTTGAGACCAGGCCTTGCTCCAAGAGTCTCCACCTCACAGTGCGTGCAGATGCACTCACATCTGCCTGCTGTCATTCCTGAGCAAGCTCTGCACTGCTGGTAGCCCAATACCACAGCTGAAACACTTTTAAGAGACAATCCTGGCGTTTGCTGGTCTTTATTGGGCGCCCTGGAGCCTTTTTGGCAACAATGGAACCTCTCTCCTTGAAGTTCTTGATGATGCGATAGATTGTTGACTGAGGTGCAATCTTTCTAGCTGAGATACTCTTCCGTTAGGCCATTTTTGTGCAGTGCAATAATGACTGCACGTGTTTCTTTAGAGATAACCATGGTAAACAGAAGAGAAACAATGATGCCAAGCACCAGCCTCCTTTTAAAGTATCCAGTGGCGTCATTCTTACTTAATCATGACAGATTGATCTCCAGCCCTGTCCTCATCAACACCCACACTCGTGTTAATGGAGCAATCACTGAAACGATGTTAGCTGGTCCTTTTAAGGCAGGGCTGCAATGAAGTTGAAATGTGTTTTGGAGGATAAAGTTCATTTTCTAGGCAAATATTGACTTTGCAATTAATTGCTGTTAAGCTGATCACTCTTTATAACATTCTGGAGTATATGCAAATTGCCATTATAAAAACTGAAGCAGTAGACAGGGGCGGCACGGTGGCTTAGTGGTTAGCACGTTCGCCTCTCAGCACTAGGGATTCCCGGTTTGAATCCCCATCTGGGTGGAGTTTCCATGTTCTCCCCGTGTCTGCGTGAGTTTCTTCCGGGTTCTCCGGTTTCCTCCCACAGTCCAAAAACATGGAACAAATTAATTGAATTCTCAAAATTGTCCCATATAGAGTGTGAGTGTGTGCCCAGCAATGGATTGGCGCCCTGTCCTGGGTCTATCTGCCCAGCGCCCGAGACGTTCTCCCCTGGATGGGCATGGGGAACCCCACCGCGACCCTAATAGAGGACTAAGCGGGAGATAATGAATGAATAAAAAGCAGTAGACAATGTAAAAATTAATATTTGATCATTCTCAAAACTTTTGGCCATGACTGTACACTGTACACACACACACATTTACCCCGCCCAAGTGAGAGCGAGAGACATGGGAGGGTGGCTAATTTTTATTTAACAACATTATTATCATTTAGCTCCCCATAATTCAGGACAACTTACAGAAGTGACACCATACGTCATGAACTGGTGAGGAATCGTGATTAAGTGTCTATTGATGACTTGGAGCCTTAACCTGCAGATAAGTAGTCTAATATCTTACCCTCTTATGCATAACGTGCGAGGCCATAGTTGATTAAAAATAGATTAAAAGCTGTATTTGTATAAAACTTTGGCACCAGATCAACAAGCAGCGCGGGCATTAAGCAACATAATCACAAATGTAAACACCTGCTCCAATCTCCATCCATGTAGCTCCATCTGCCAAAAACTCCATTCTCCACTACTTGGACAGAGTGCAGAGATATATTTAAATAAAATGTCTCCAAATTGTGTATAAAATTGGCTAATGGCTAAAAAAATGCCTTTAGACTTTCAGCAAGATGGTGGAGTTTTTGTTGGGTGGTGTAAATATTATTATTTTTTATTCATAGTACATTGGTGGCATGGTGGCTTGGTGTTAGCACGTTCGCCTCTCAGCGCTAGGGATTTCCGGTTCGAATCCCCATCTGGGTGGAGTTTCCATGTTCTCCCCGTGTTTGCGTGGGTTTTCTCCTGGGTCTCCGGTTTCCTCCCACAGTCCAAAAACATGGATCATGTCAATTGAGTTCTCCAAATTGCCCCATATAGAGTGTGCCCCATTTGTGTGCATGTCTGTGTGTGTGAGTGTGTGCCCAGCAATGTATTGGCCTGGGTGTATCTGCCCAGCGCCCGAAACGTTCTCCTGGATGGGCATGAGGAACACCCCCACGACCCTAATATAGGATAAAGTGGAAGATAATGAATAATAGTACATTTTCTTTCCTTTATGTGCCAACTTTAGTCAGAAAGGTTACATCTTGATGGCATTACTTTGCTAATGTCTTCTAAAATCCTCTTGCATGGCACTGTATCCCCCTCACTTGGGTGTAGGCATTACAACAGAAGGTCCACATTAAAGCATTATACATATCTACGATCTGGTTTAAGCGCTCCACACATTTTTGCATATTTAACCCCAAATACACTCACATTTCTTTTCATTCATTCATTCATTATCTCCCGCTTATCCTCTATTAGGGTCGCGGTGGGGTTCCCCATGCCCATCCAGGGGAGAACGTCTCGGGCGCTGGGCAGATACACCCAGGACAGAGCGCCAATCCATCGCTGGGCACACACTCACTCACACAGACACACTCTAAATGGGGCAATTTTGAGAAATCAATTAACTTGATCCATGTTTTTGGACTGTGGGAGGAAACCGGAGAACCCGGAGAAAACCCACGCAGACACGGGGAGAACATGGAAACTCCACCCAGATGGGGATTCGAACCGGGAATCCCTAGCGCTGAGAGGCGAACGTGCTAACCACTAAGCCACCGTGCCGCCCATTTCTTTTCATGTTTTTAAAACATACCCACAATGTCAGAGTCCATGTGTTTGCTTGCTGCGTTTGAATTCATTCATATCATTATCTTCAGCATAATACTATACTAGGGCGGCACGGTGGCTTAGTGGTTAGCAATTTCGCCTCTCAGCGCCAGGGATTCCCGGTTCGAATCCCCATCTGGGTGGAGTTTCCATGTTCTCCCCGTGTCCGTGTGGGTTTCCTCCGGGTTCTCCGGTTTCCTCCCACAGTCCAAAAACATGGATCAAGTCAATTGAATTCTCAAAATTGCCCCATATAGAGTGTGTCTGTGTGAGTGAGTGTGTGCCCAGCGATGGATTGGCGCCCTGTCCTGGGTCTATCTTCCCAGCGCCCGAGACGTTCTCCCCTGGATGGGCATCGGGAACCCCACCGCGACCCTAATAGAGGATAAGCAGGAGATAAAGAATGAATAATACTATACCAGGGTTTCAGGGGGGGGCATCTAGAAGAGACTGGGCAGATATATCCAAAACAGGGCATCGATTCATCACTGGCCACACACCAACTCACACACTGTATAGGGGCAATTTAGAGCAGCCAATTTACCTTGAGTCCATATTTTTTTTTTATTTTTCTGTGGGAGGAAACCAGAGAACCTGGAAAAATCCCATGTTAAAACAGAAGGAACATGGAAACTCCTCCCAGATCAAAATTCGAAGCTGAATCCCCAGCGCTGAGAGGTGGACATGCTAACTACTACCACACTGTGACCCACAAATTGAACATCATACTGTTTGTTTTTACAGTTAGGTGATTAGCTTGCATTTAATGGGGTAAATTTAGCTTCAGCGAAGGCCATAGGGGTCATAAAGATCAATGAGCACTGCATAAGCACAGTAACAGTTGCATTAGCTTGTTAATAGAACAATGTGATCAGGGAGCCAGAGGCACACACTGACCTATATCTAAGTACACACAAGCACCCAAACCCCAAATCAATCTGAGCTGGTGGCAACTTTTATTGTGATTAACGCTGAGGACAGGCTGCCGATCTATGGCACACTCATTCACAAAGACAAACATGTTCTATATGGGGCAATTTGGAGAATTCAATTGACTTGATCCATGTTTTTGGACTGTGGGAAGAAACCGGAGAACCCGGAGGAAACCCAGGCGGACACGGGGAGAACATGGAAACTCCACCCAGATTGGGATTCGAACCGGGAATCCCTAGCACTGAGAGGAGAACATGCTTATCACTAAGACACTGTGCCACTCCACACTAAAGGTATTTAATACGTAACATTCTGAATGTTAAAAAAAAATGTTAAAAAAAAACCAACATAGGCTCTCCGGTTCCCTCCCACAGTCCAAAAACATGGATCAAGTCAATTGAGTTCTCCAAATTGCCCCATAGAGAGTATATGCGTGAGTAAATGAGTGAGTGAGTGTGTACCCAGAGATAGATTGGCGCCCTGTCCTGGGTGTATCCGCCCAGCGCCCGAAACGGATGGGCATGGGGAACCCCACTGCGACCCTAATAGAGGATAAAGCGGAAGATAATGAATGGGTGAATGGACCTTGATATCATCTGGACATTAATGGCCACTTTTTATTGATTACAGCCAACATTACGAGCAAACTACTAAATAAGCAACTGTTCATGTCGATTAATCTGGAAGATGAACCATCGAGTGTTTACACACATACACGCAGCAAAAGTTAGGTTACAAGTATAGGTATTAAGACAGCACATGTTCAGTGTGGAAATTAATTGAGTCTATATCTCCATTCTCATCCCAGTCTAAAAGGCTAGGCATGCGAGTGTTGCCACGGCAACAGCTCCCCTCCATTTCATCTGGCTCTCTTTTGGTAAACTGATGGTAGACAGTTTGAACATCAACAGCACTATCATGCTCGCTCCCAACACAAACGTACACATAATGAGGGCATTACCAACAAACTAGCCAGCAGTCTGAATAAATACATTCCAAATAAAATGATTCGGCCCGACCGCTCAGTCAGAGCACAATGAATCAACAGCAATTACACTCATTACTGCAAGGTCCAGTTTTCTACCTTTTCAGGGATGATTTATTTAGAGGTCACCATGGAAACAGCAGCACCATCCTTGCTGATATTATAACAGTTTGGAAACAGGCAAAGAAATGGAAAAGATTTGTGTTTAAACGCTCTGCTCGAACACTGTATGGAGATAAATGGGGACGTGGACCACGTGTACCCCGCTTTAAGTTGATGACCTTCATTGCTGTAGTGCTTTAAGAACCTGCAAAATGACCTAATTGAAATATTACAGGATAATCTTTTAATCTAGAACAGTACACGTCTTTTCATCACTTTCTCAGTGATGTTCTCGGCTTATCTCTCTCCCTGGGTCTTTCCCTCATATTTTCTCGATCTAAAAGAAATTGCTTCGGCTATATGTGCTCCATTTTCACTAATAGAATCAAAGGTCAGACATAAATCTCACTTAGAACACAAATGCACTCCCTCAGACTCTATAAAACTCTATAAAACACCATAACAAAATTCATCAAAAACAAAATAAAACACACCAGTAAATCAGACAAAAAAAATGATCTATAGAAAAAACTTTAAACAATTTGTTTAATGGAAATTTATCAAAATATTAGAGGATTGTAACTAGTTTAATAAGTTTGTTAAAAAGTAAATATGGATGTGGTGGTTTCGTGGTGGGTGTTGAGCTATCAATCTAAAAGAGTTAACATGGCTTCTTGAGAAAGGCCCTTTACTCCAACTGCTCCAAGGATGCTGCATCACAGATTATAAGGTGCATTAGATAAAGGTATCTGCAATATGACAACAATAATGTTACATTTTGGAAAACAAATGGATCCGCTGGTGTAACAGAACAGAACCTCACCCCAGCTTCGTCTCAAAGCAGCTTTAAAGCTCTAGACCCTATAGATAGCATGATGGTTTAGTGGTTAGCACATTTGCCCTCTGCACTGGGGATCCAGGTTCAAATCTCGATCTGGGTTCAAAAACAGTCCAAAAACATGGATTCAAGGTGAATTGGATGCTCTAAATTGTCCTACGTGTGTGTGTTTGTGTAAATATAAAGTATATATACTTTATGTGTTTTTACACATAAAGTGCAATTTGTTTTTAAACAACAGTCTACTTTTCTGGATCGGCATTTGGTAATTTTTTTTTAAACATGTATCAAGGTTATGTTGATCAATTGCTCACAGAAAGCAAAAAAGAAAGATGTTTTTATATTACCAAAGCTATAAGCAGTTCCTCTCATGTCTATTAATAATTATCTTCACATGTGTTGAGGATTGAGTTAATAAAAGTGATAAACAAAGATAAAGTGATTTATTTGCCTACTGTGCATACACACAAAGGAATATGTCCTCCATATTTAACCCATCCGTGCAGTATAACACATACATGTGTACACACACTGGTGAAGTGAGCACACATGCCCGGAGCTGTGGGCAGCCTTGAATACGGCGCCCGGGGAGCAATTTCAGCCATGAAAGCACTTCAGCCATGGTACTTGGTGGGATCGGGATTCGAACCGGGGACCCTCAGGTTCCTTAACCAAAAGCCCATGACTGCCCCATGGTTTATTCATTCATTCATTATCTCCCGCTTATCCTCTATTAGGGTCGCGGTGGGGTTCCCCATGCCCATTCAGGGGAGAACATCTCGGGCGCTGGGCAGGTAGACCCTGGACAGGGCGCCAATCCATCGCTGGGCACACACTCACTCACACAGATACACTCTATAGGGGGCAATTTTGAGAATTCAATTAACTTGTTCCATGTTTTTGGACTGTGGGAGGAAACCGGAGAACCCGGAGGAAACCCACGCAGACACGGGGAGAACATGGAAACTCCACCCAGATGGGGATTCGAACCGGAAATCCATAGCGCTGAGAGGCGAACGTGTTAACCACTAAGCCACCGTGCCGCCCCCCATGGTTTAAATATAATTAAATATACTGAAATCAAAGTCTGGTTCCAACAATCATTTGAAGAGTAAGAAAATAAATCATAATTTTTGGCATTCACAAGTTAGATTTATACTTTATGTGTTTCTACATAACTTCTTGACGTGCCCTGCTGACAAACAGGAGGCTGAATGTATAACCCCGTGTACAGAGTTGCTAATAAAGTGATCAATGGATGCATTTTAGAATTTAGAAACCGTATGTCAGAGCTGTAGGTTTTCCATCCATCCATCCATTATCTTCCGCTTTATCCTATATTAGGGTCGCGGGGGGGGGTTCCCCATGCCCATCCAGGAAAGAACGTTTCGGGCGCTGGGAAGATACACCCAGGACAGGACGCCAATCTATCGCTGGGCACACACTCACTCAAACAGACACACTCTATATGGGGCATATATTTGAAGAACTCAATTGACTTGATCCATGTTTTTGGACTGTGGGAGGAAACCCAGAGAACCCGGAAGAAACCCACGTGGACACGGGAAGAACATGAAAACTCCACCCAGATGGGGATTCGAACCGGGAATCCCTAGTGCTGAGAGGTGCTAACCTCTAAGCCACCGTGCCGTGCCGTGCCGTGCCACCCGCTGTAGGTTTTCTTCTAAATAAAAGCAGTCATGTGAAACTGGACCCCGGAGCATAATGAGAGACTCAGCAGTATTACAGCGGCTGATGCAGCAGAGATGTGCTAGCACAGAATTCATGAGAGAATGGATTGCAGAGAGGGATCCAGGCCAAGCTGCTAACAGCCCTGGGATTTCTGAGGAAAGAGAGTAGAATGACATAATAAAAAGCTTGTGCAAGTGAAATAAAATTGGACCATTTCAACTCTGTCTCTCCGTCTCATTCAATTTCCTGCACTTTCTCTCTGCTCATTCAGCTCTAAAGAGGTGTTTGGATGTTGTCCCATTCATTCGGCTGGAAATGCGATGGTTTTTCGCTCATGCAGCAACAGCTCCACTGCGACAGGTTTCTGCTCAGCGAACTACAATTATGCAGAAGTGATATTCTGAAGCTGAAGATATTCTTCAGGCTCAGTTTTCAGTGCTCTCATGGCTGGTGCATCGCATGAAATTAAATGAATCTAAACGTGTATATTTATATTATAAGTTGTTACTGCCATGATAGAAATAGAAGGTAGAAGCGTGAGCTGAGGTCACGCAGTCTTGTAGTGTGACCTTTTTATAGCTACGAGACTAGAAGGTCTCCAGCACATACAGGTTATTACTGGATTGGGCCCTTAAGCAATCCTACGTCACTTGATTTTAAATCATATACACAGACCTGGAGAATAAGAGCTGCTGTTATATGAGTTCAGCTCAATACTAGATTAGACTGATTTGACCCTATAGATATCATGATGGTTTAGTGGTTATCACATTTGCCTCTCAGCACTAGGGATCTAGGTTCAAATCCTGATCTGGGTTCAAAAACATGGATTCAAGGTGAATTGGAAGTAAATATACATGTCTATATACACTTTATTCATTCATTATCTCCCGCTTATCCTCTATTAGGGTCGCGGTGGGGTTCCCCATGCCCATCCAGGGGAGAACGTCTCGGGCGCTGGGCAGATACACCCAGGACAGGGCGCCAATCCATCGCTGGGCACACACTTACTCACACAGACACACTCTATATGGGGCAATTTTTTTTTGAGAATTCAATTAACTTGATCCATGTTTTTGGAATGTGGGAGGAAACCGGAGAACCCGGAGGAACCCCACGCAGACACGGGGAGAACATGGAAACTGGATTCGAACATGGATTCGAACCGGGAATCCCTAGCACTGAGAGGCGAACGTCCTAACCACTAAGCCACCGTGCCGCCTATATACACTTTATAGTAAATATAAATATAATTATCTGTGTAAACATCAGGGCGGAACGGTGGCTTAGTGGTTAGCATGTTCTCCTCTCAGTGCTAGGGATTCCAGGTTCGAATCCAAATCTGGGTGGAGTTTCTATGTTCTCCAGTGTCCGCCTGGGTTTTCTCCGGGTTCTCCGGTTTCCTCCCACAGTCCAAAAACATGTCTATATATAGTATATATACTCTTCCCACAGTCCAAAATGGATCAAGGTCAATTAAATTCTCCTAATTGCCCCATATAAGAGTGTGTTTGTGTGTCTGTGTGAGTGAGTGTGTGCCCAGTGATGGATGGGCACCCTGCCCTGGGTGTGTCTGCTCAGCACCCGAAACATTCTTCCCTGGATGGGTATGGGGAACCAACCCCCCCATCCCCCCAAACAAGACCCCTAAGTCACTAGATAAATACAATGGGTCCTTGTAAATTGCCACATTGCCACACTGTAAACAATTAAGGATGTTAGGGGTTTGGTTTTATGTTTAAAATCAAACCGAACGACTAAGATATTTAATAGAACGTTTTTGGAAACTTAGCTGCTAATTAGTATTAAAATTATGATTATCATTATCTGTATAAGGACTCATATCTGTGGTGGGCATGGTGTGTGTTTCAGGGTTTTGCAGCAGAAATAAGCATTCTGGGTATTTATTTTTTGTACCATAGAGCCAGTTGCTCTTAAAAGACCCTGAGAGAATGCATTAGTGTTGCTTTTTATGGGCAGTCAGTTCCCAGTGCTAGAACCACACAAGTGCCGTGTCTATTCGTGAATAAACAGCCTTCACCATAAAGATGAACTTGCGCTCGTGTTTACAGAGAAGGAGGTAACTACACCCACAAGTATAACTCAAAGCTAATAATACAGAAATCTGAATAAAGGGAAATGTTTATTGTTCCGCAGATACAGGTTCCAAAGCAAAGACATTTTATTTAAGACCAAATGAAGTGGAATTAAAGTAAGCCAAGATAAAATAAGACTGGATCTAATTATCCACACCTCCAGACATCGACTACACTGTTCATGATAAGATTCTATACTTCATGCACTATGATTAAAGGTGTTATTTCATATTTGCCATAGAATTTCACTGTTGCTTTTTTGTTTTAACAATACAGTGGTGCGTTTTAACAACTAAACAAGACTAAAACCTAAGCAGACACTAAGCAATCAGGTACAACACTAACTATACCCCCCACACGCCCACCCATGGATCCCCGTTGTATACACACACTTTGTTGTATTGTGTAGGTTGTTGTGCCATGTAGCAAGTTGTTTTGTCTCACTGTGTTCTGTACACAGAGGTATACGTTTTCAAATGACAAAATACTTCATTAATATATAACCTGAGTATTTTAAAGGTACAACAAAACACATTAGAGTGATCATTGTTTCCAAAAGCTCAAGATGAAGTATTGACTAAACATGTGATCCACTAATGATTATGTATTATAAAATGGCTAGTTCCGGTCCTTGTATCCAATTGGAGGAGCCATTTATCCAGCGGTGACATTATTGACAGTGATGACTGCTTTACATTCGTATCAGTGCATGATATACAATCCTAACCCTATTTTAAACCATGTATCATAAAGTGAAGTACATATTAATATAAACAGCAAGCCAATTCCTTATGAGCACTAAACATGTATCCTGTTACTCAGGGTCAGTGTCCACTTTAAAAATCGGACTAGATTATGTTGCAGAAGACCAGTTTATTAATAATTTTGTTTTCATTAATCACATTTATGAATGAAACCTAATTTTTTCATCACACTGTGACTTTTTTCATCACATTGTAACTTTTATAAAAGCAATAGGCCACATGAGTTATTTACTATATATATATATATATATATATATATATATATATATATATATATATATATATATATATATATATATATATATATATATATATATATATATATATATATATATATATATATATATATATATATATATATATATATATATGCGGCACGGTGGCTGGGTGGCCTCTCAGCACTAAGCATTCCCGGTTCGAATCCCCATCTGGGTGGAGTTTCCTCTGGGTTCTCCGGTTTCCTCCCACGGTCAAAAAACATGGATCAAGTCAATTGAGTTCTCCAAATTGCCCCATATAGAGTGTGTATGCGTGTGTGTCTGTGTGCGTGACTGTGTGCCCAGCAACAGATTGGCGCCCTGTCCTGGGTGTATCTGCCCTGAATGTGCATGGGGAACCCCACCACGACCCTAATATATATCATGAAGCGGAAGATAATGAATAAATATATATATACATATATATATATATATATATATATATATATATATATATATACATATATACAGTGGGTTGCAAAAGTATTCATACCCCTTGAACTTTGCCATATTTTGTCACATTACAACCACAAACATAAATATATTTCACTGGAATTTAATGTGAAAGACCAACACAAAGTGGTATACAATTGTGAAGTGGAATGAAAGTTATACATGAATCAACAATTTTTTTACAAATAAAAAACTGAAAAGTGCGATGTGCAAAATTAT
>JAFMOD010000205.1:3643732-3666228 GCA_019802435.1 Corydoras maculifer
GTTGTAATGTGACAAAATATGGAAAAGTTCAAGGGGTATGAATACTTTTGCAACCCACTGTATATATATATATATATTCATTCATTATCTTCCGCTTAATCCTATATATTAGTGCTCATCAGGAATTGGCTTGCTGTTTATATTAATCTGTACTTCACTTTATGATGCATGGTTTAAAATAGGGTTAGGATTGTATATCATGCACTGATACGAATGTAAAGCAGTCATCACTGTCAATAATGTTACGGCTGGATAAATGGCTCTTCCAATCGGATTTAAGGACCGGAACTAGCCATTTTATAATACATAATCATTAGTGGATCAGATGTGTACATACATACACACATACACACACACTTCTGCTATATTCTGCTTTAATATAAATAACTGCATAACAAGCACCATCTGTGATAACAGGCCTTTAATTTCAGCTTTAAAATTCCCTTCCATCATTCAGCATTTACCTGTTATGGTGAATTGAAGAACTGGGCCACCGCTGCGTTTGCATTTTAATGCAAATCAAATGATTTCCTTAAAACCAAATCCACCATCAAATGCTCCAAAAATCACATCCACTGCCAAGAGAAATACCAACACATGCCTAAAACAGAGCTAATTGCCTTTCTCTTTCCCACACACACACATGCGTTGTCATTCCCTCATCTTTACTAACTGCGTCCTCTCAGTCCTTTCCGGAACAAAGAAACACAGTTGGAAACCAGTGGGGCATCAGATCTCTAATGCCAGGTTACCTGCTGGTATTGCTTTACACAGGTAAAAAATTTAAGCGCCCCATCCAAACCTAAATGCAAGGGTGTGGTAGATGGTGGGAGCATGAAGTTTTTGTGACGACGACCTGATTTTTATTCTTCTGTTTCGAAAGTGAGTGTGATGCACTATACACATCTATACACAACACACAAAACATCACTAAAGTGTGCCTAGTGTGTGACAAAGTGAGAAATTTGTCCTCCACATTTAACCTATCCCTGCAGTGAAACACACACACATATACACACAGAGTGAAGTGAGCACACGTACCCAGACCGAACAGCCTCGTTCATGGGGCTCAAAGAGCAAATGGGGTTAGCTGCCTTGCCCAAGGGCACTATAGCCATAGTATTTGGTGGGAAGGGGAATGAAACCAAGGACCTTCAGGTTGAAAGGCTGATTCCTTAACCACAAGCTAACAAGTGCTCCATCTATTCACCTTCACTTAGTTTTCCAATAATCAGAAGCACCCAAGAGGAGGTATTATCTGGGTGGTGGATGACTTTCATCACCGAATGAATCAGACATGGTGGTGGTGTTAGAGAGTGTTTTGCTGGTATAAGTTTAAAAAATGTCAACCAATAAGTAAAGTTCTATAAACAATTAGAGGCTACTGTCTGTGAGTTTTCCTCTGCAGGGTGAAGTGTTTTATAAAGTGCACTGTGATTGGACAGTGTTTAAAAATCCAGCAGCACTACTGAGTCTGATCCACTGATACCAGCACAACAAACATATCACCACCACGTTCGGGTCAATTTTGTGACTAACCAATCACCTCATTAATGCCCGTTGTTTGGGGTCCTGACTATAAGGGGACTATAACAGGGTTCCACATACTAACAAAGTATGAGGACTAAATGTAGAGTCAGTTGTAACTCTAGAACTACAAAGTGATTTAATTTTGTAAGTGGAACCCTGCTGACCTCTTTAACCCCAAAATAAAATGAACCATTATAAACTTTTTTTTTAATTCCATGAGACTTGTTACATTACTTTCAGTCAAACCTTTAATAAATTATAAATAAGCTAAGGTGGCACGGTGGCTTAGTGTTTAGCATGTTCTCCACTCAGCACTAGGGATTCCCGGTTTGAACCCCAATCTTGGTGGAGTTTCCATGTTCTCCCCGTGTCCGCGTGGGTTTCCTCCGGGTTCTCCAGTTTCCTCCCACTGCCCAAAAACATGGATCAAGTCAATTGAGTTCTCCAAATTGCCCCATATAGAGTGTGTCTGTGTCAGTGAGTGTGTGCCCAGCGATAGATTGGAGCCCTGTCCTGGGTGTATTTGCCCAGCGCCCAAAACGTTCTCCCATGGATGGGCAGGCCCCCCCCCCCCTCCTCCCGCGACTTTAATATAGGATAAAGCGGAAGATAATGGATGGATGGATAAATAAGCTGAATTGTCCCCATGTAGCCGGTCATTGGGAAAACTTTACAAACTCCACACACAGTATGCAGACTGCATCACGTACTTTCATTCACTATGAGGGATAAATAAGTTCTGGTGAGGTTCTGCCAACAGCTGAAAGGAAAGTTTTTACCACATTAAAGGTACGGTATGAAGTGCTTTACCTTGTTGGAGTACGGCGGCCTGGCGAGGTTAATCCCATCCCTGATGAGCTTATCCCGGATCATGATCTTCAGCTTGAGTTTTGGGTAGATCACCAGTTCCCGCCGCTTCCCAAGGCTCAGGTTCCTCTGCGGCCCCATGTAGGAGATGCCTATGTGCTCCGTCCACGACCTGGACCCTCTCATTTTGGACTCATTGGAATTAGAACAAGGGATGAGCGGCTCCAGAGTGAAGTACAGACCAGAGGATGCCAGCTTGTCCTCGTCTTTAAGTCGTCTGACCGCATCATGGATGAGTTGTCGGTGATGCGGTATGAAGACCCCAATGGCATCGAGGTCGGGGTCTCCAATCTGTTTACAGACCTCCAGGTCGTCGTAGCCATTATCCATAAAGGCCTCCAGGTACTGACAGAGCTGCAGCGTCTTTAGCCACTCATAAACAATGTTGGGACCAGAGCTCATCATTTTGGATTTTAAATCCAGACTTAGTCCTCAAACCCACTGTTGATGATTGACAGGTCGTCCAGTAGTGTCTCTTCTGAGCAGACAGGTGTGGTGCAGGTGTCCAGCTCACCTCTTGGTCTTTATTTTGGACATTTCAGATGCAGTTCTGTTCGAACCTCCAACAGCAGCTGAAGGAAGTTTGGGCTGTCCTCTCCTCCGTGTCCTCCTCTCATCCACTGTGCACTCACTCTGCTCTCTGTAGTTGGAGACGCTCAGAGACGTCAACCTGACAGCAGTTACGCTCTTAGAGCTTCTCTTATCACCTTTAAATCATCCACATCACCTTAATTCAGGACGCGCTCCCAAACCGGTGCGGCGCACAGGACGCCGAAAGCGCGCTCACTCCAACCGGGATGCCGACTGCGTCCGAACCGAGATCAAGCGTCCGAACCGCACACAGCAAAGGTCCTCTCAGGTTCTCTCCGGTTCTGTGTTGAAGGTCCTGCTCAGCTGACTGTCAGCCGCTGGAGAGACCCGCGTCGGTTCTGCTGTCAGGCGCGCGCGCCGTCGGCTCGTGGGTGCGCGCGTGTTTGTGTGTGTGTGTGTGGTGCGCGCGCGCGCGCGTGTGTGTATGTGTGTGTGCGTGCGTGCGTGCGTACGTGTGTGTAGGTGTGTGCGTGTGTGTATATATATATGTGTGTGTGTGTGTGTGTGAGTGCGTGTGTATGAATGTGTGTGTTTTTGTGTATGTGTATATGTGTGTGTGAATGTATGTACAGTTATGTATGTGTGTATATGTGTGTGTTTGTGAATGTATGTACAGTATGTATTATGTATGTGTGTATTTGTGTTTGGGTATGTGTGTATGCGTGTATGTGTGTGCGTCTGAGTGTGCGTCTGAGTGTATGTGTGTGTGTGTGTGTGTGTATGTGGGTGCGTGCGTCCGTTCCAGCTGAGCGAAGCCAATCCCGCGCTGAGACGCGCACACTGAGCCCCGTCTCAAAGTCCAAAGCGGATTTTGGAAACTTCGTCTTCTGCCAAAAACACACGAAATGCGCAAAGTCCACAAAAGACGTGCCGGAGGAGAACCACGCGGAGAACCAGCGAGCTCTTAATTCAAACAGAGTCCGAGCGCTGATTACCTGGGGCACCTCATTACCGCTGCGAGTCATCCGCCACGGTGCACAGGCGCCCTCTGGTGGTGTAGCGGTGAATCTACACTTTCACCGCTCAGTTACCATTCATTCATTATTTTCCGCTTTATTCACTTACTGGGGTCGCTCTTAGGCTTAGGGAGATTAAAGGGTTTTAAGCTTAATATAAAAAATCAAATAAACTAACTAAATAAATGGACTACAAAAAATAAATTATGTAATTGGCATAGTGAAAGATAATATATATATACATATATATATATATTTATATATATATATATATATATATATATGTATATATATATATATATATATATATATAAATATTATCTTTTTAGAGATAAAGTCTTTTAAGTAATATTTCTGATATAGTCTTAAATTTAAAATACTGCAAAGAAATATTGCACATTCACATTCATGATTATTGCGTAGAGGATACACAGCCTAAAATGTCTTATTGGTCTAATGGTCATGTCATTTGTTTAAACACACAGGTCAGATTATTGTTTTATGATGATGATGATGATGGAGCTCTACTACTGCAAGGTTATGACTAGCTATTATAAAAAGTCTTTAGGTCTGAGAGTATAAAAGAAAATATATTTATACAAGAAACAAAGTCATTTAATTATTATTTGCATAGTGTCAAATAAAATATAACCAAAATATAAATTTTATATATACTTTTGTTAAAGGGAACGATTCTTTGTAATGGATGCACAACGTTTGCACTTTACCCAGATTTACTGAGCATGTACTGTTATTTTTTGTGTAACTGCTCCCCCTAGCGACAGCTCTGCAGTTAGACTAAATTAACACGTCATCTTTAACTTTACAGAAACGATAAATTCGTGTTTATAGGTTTTCACACCAACGAACAACATACATATAATTAACCTGAAAAATGGCAAGTTATATAGAGGAAATTTTTGAGCTGCCAATTCACCTTAAATCCATGTTTTTGGTTTGTTGGAGAAAACCAGAGAACAAGGTGAACCAATACACATGCTAACCAATACACCCCATGCCACCATATTTAATACTTTTAAATACACATAACACTGTTATATATGGGATCTCAGTATTATGTCCACCTCTTCATCACCACGTTTCAGTTTGTCAGCTGTAAAAATATCCCATTAGGAACACAGCACACACCAGCACACATTTTAAAACAGTTTTTATTTTTCATTGCACAGTAATTTCTATCTACAGAAATCCTAAATCGCTTGAGGCGGAGATATTCATAAACATCCATGTGAAATTTGCATAAAACTGTACAAGAAAATTGGTTACAATGAGAAAAATACTGCAACCCACTGACAACCAAGAGAGGAGGACAAGATGAGGAAGGAGAACCAAAATCTACTTTATAACAGAAAAAAAGTACTACTGTTAACATACAAGGTTCAGAATTGGTGACGAGAAATAGTATTAAAGACATAATTGAAGATTCCAACGTAAATGCAGAGTCAGACAGGACAGACAGGGACCATATTAGACATTTTGCTTTGATCTGGTGAGTTTTTTCTTGAAGAAATAAGAAGGGCAAACGACCAACATCCACACTGACAGTGCGTACTAGATTTTTACGAACCAGAAATAAAGCAAACCGGAGGTGAAGCCTGAAAACTGGCTTTAGAGGATACACAGCCTGAGAGTGGCTCAAACACTGCACTTATTACTGAACATTTACTCAGACACACAGATCAGAATATTGTTTGATGATGATGATGATGGAGACAGCAAGGTTCTGTCAACATGACTATCCTTTATAACAAAGTCTTTAGGCAGATAAGTCACAATACCCAGCTATCAGCCAATCACAATCAGGTATACTGGCCTCTTTACAAAAATGGACATCGGTCATTTAGAGTAAAACAATTGGCATTAGATATCAGGATGTTCTGTTTACAGGCATGTAAACCTCAGAATATGATATAAAAACAGAAACAGCATCAGTGAACCTCCAGGTAATACACACTCACCGGTTACTGTATTTTGTAGCTTCTCCACCTCTTTCTTGACTCATTGTCAAAATTATCTGTTCTTCTCATATAGATGCACAGTGTAGTTCTGCTGAATGTAGTCCATCTGCTTACTACATATGTTTAGTCTCCAGGTGTCAGGACCCCACAGAGCATTATACAGTAATATTTGGGGTGGTAGTGGGGGGGTTCCCCATGCCCATCCAGGGGAGAACATTTAGTGTGCTGGGCAGATGCACTCAGGGTGGCAAACCATCACTGGGCACACACTCAATTACACACAAATACTATATACTCAATTTAGAGCCGCCAATTTTCCTTGAATTCACATTTTCGTACTGTGGGAGGAAACCAGAGAACCCAGAGGACACACAAATGGACACTAGGAGAACATGGGAACTCCACCCAGATTCAATCCTGGATCACCAGCGCTGAGAGGAGAACATGCTAACCACTATGGCACCATGCCACGTCTGCAAAAAAACTAAATATAAACATAACAGACGGACTACAGTGTGTGAGGTAGAACTACAAACTGCATTTCTGTGATAAATGGAGCTGATAAAATAAACAACAAGTGTAAAAAGAAGGAAGCGTGACAGCAGGTGGCCCATGAGTATATATAGATTTTATAATAACACTGAATCTTGAATGAAAAATGAAAAATTACATAAGACAATTACACATTTTTAAATTGGCATGGCATGGTTATATAATTTGCTAAACTGCATGTTTCTCTTAGAATAAATCATACTTACCAGGACATTACCAAAGACCACAACGAAACTTTCAGACTGGGTTTAAGACAGCCACAAATGCAGGTACTGTTTGGTGAAATACTGAACTCAGTAAAAGTAAATCTTTGGCTTTGAAAAGATATGGCAACTGTCTTTGCACTGATTCATCTGCCTCCACTTCTAGTTTTATGATCCCGGATTGTCACACAAGTTTATTTACAGGATGGCAAAAAACTTTTTAGGGCAGAGAAGACAAAAGACGCAATGCTCCGAATCGACGAATGGGACAAATGCACAGACATATATAGCAGCATTGCACACTTCAGATTAAATACACTGATGGAATCCCACTGCAAATACAGGTAAAGTGAAACCAAACAGTGTGTGGCGATTCGATTGCTGTCTATTCGTTTTGTTCTCTTTTATTATTAGTAATATGTACCCGCCACAAAACTGCACAAAATCAAACAGCTAGTATGGCTTTAATAAAGATCACGTCTCCATCCTAAGGAGTCTTATGGGACGACTGAAAGCTATGGAACTGGTGACATTTGAACCCTGTGTCGGAGGGGTTTCTTTACGTGAACTGGCAATCTGCTTTTTAGGCAAATAATCTTCAAGTCTACAGGACATCATATCATTTCAGTTCATTTCGAAATGGTCACCTGACTCCAACTACATACTTCATGATCTCACTTTCACACCATGGTATGTGATTTAATGTTGATCATAAAACCTTTAAGGTGGAATTGTGCATTTATTACTTAGTTACATAATAAAACCACATTCTGTTTAAACTAACGGAGGCAGTAAAGAGATTGGATTTCAGTTTGATGTTGGCATGTCCTCACACGTTCAAGTAAATCATTCATTCCTTTATTATCTTCTGCTTAATTCTATATTAGGGTTGCGGGGTTACCCATGCAGGGGAGAATGTTAAATCTGATGATTAATGATTCTGACTAATCTAATACAATTTTATGAGATTAGTCCTACCAGGATTTTGGCAATAGAACAATCACACACAGCATTATAGGACTTATAGGGCGAACTTATAGAAGTCTTATAATGCAGCGCTCACGTTCACTGTGACTGTGTGGTCCCTCAGTGGTAGTGAGTTGGGGATTCAGTATGAAGGTCAGTGTGGAAAACCCCATCTTCACCAAAGTTGGTTGTTATGTAAAGCCCTTCACCCTCATTGCTGTCGGGTTGCTGTATCAGGTGTGACCCTGTGCTCTGACCCTTTTTATAAAAAATATTTGGGATATTTATAAATCGCTTTGGGTAACAGAGTCTGCAACATAACAATGAGAAACCTTTGAAAGATCACTGCAGCTTTAATATCCATCCATCCATCCATCATCTTCCACTTTATCCTGTAATAGGGTCGTGGAGGGGTTCCCCATGCCCATCCAGGGGAGAACGTTTGGGCAGATACACCCAGGACAGGGCGCCAATCTATTGCTGGGCACTCACTCACACAGACACACTCACTATGGGGCAATTTGGAGAACTCAATTGACCTTGATCCATGTTTTTGGGCTGTGGGAGGAAACCGGAGAACCCGGAGGAAACCCACGCGGACACGGGGAGAACATGGAAACTCCACCCAGATTGGGATTCAAACCGGTAATCCCTAGTGCTGAGAGGAGAACATGCTAACCACTAAGCCACCGTGCTGCCCCAGCTTTAATATGAAGTTATGCATTATTATAATTAGCATTAGTTTATGACGCTGTTAGGGGGAGTCATAAGCATAAAGAACCTTAAGGGGCCTGGTTCGATTCACCTTCCACCAAGCACTATGTAAAGTGCTGTAGGCAAAATAGATCACTTAATCATTTTCATTAGTTTATACAGAATGTGCTTATTCATAATACTATACTTATTTATAATTTATAAGTAACTGATGCACAAAATCAGATCAAATCCTCAGAATTCATGTCATCATGTCGTTACACCCAGACCTCGTTCCTCCTTCTGCGTAAGTATGTGTCTCAGGTGCATTGTTTAAAATAAAACTCGGCCCATATTACAATGGTATTAATAAAAATATACAGAGCAACATTTAGTCCTCTGAAGTCATGAAAAAATAATAATATAGAAAATAAAAGGATATATAAGAATCCCAGCACTGACTGTAAACATGGCAAATTCAGCAAGAAAGCATTATATTAACTCTCAGAGCAGAGTCGAGACAAGGAAAGCTGGAATGCCAAACTTTATAATAAAACATGTCCAATTTTAACCTGGTGAACACGTTCCGGACCTCTCCAGCCCTTTATGCACTTGACGTCTGAACTGAAAACCACATAAGAGCCAACAAGCTATTAAACAGGATTTACAACCACATTTTCACTGATGTTACCCTTTAACAACTGTTTACAGTTAGAGTTATGTACTAAATCATTATTAAAGATGTGATGGCGGTAGTTTGAAAGTATTTTGCTATAATTGCTATAAATAATAGGCAACCTGAAATGTATCGTCAAAATATATTAAATCTGAATAGTAATTAAAAAAATCATAACGACTCCATTTGATAAATAAAAAGTGGAAAATAAGAATAAAAAATCAAAACACAGTGAGGGAAATATTTAAGGAAATTGAAGTGAAGAACCTTGATAAAGGGAACGAGAGCAGACTCTCAGGTTTGTTAGGTCCATCTCCTCCTCAGGAATACCCAGTGATATGTGCGTTCTTTCCAAATACTGCTCTTGAACTGGGTCTTTCGAGCATTATGGCATCGATCGCTTCAGTTTATATTGAGATTCATCACCGTGTGTATATTCTCTTTTGCATGTGTCTCTTTTTTTTTAACTCATTTCTTTTTACAATGGCTCTTGGTTTGTTTTAGAATGCAATGTTCATTTTTCTCTTACAGGAGAGAGACCGAAGAGCAGAAACTGATATTCCACGGCTCTATCGGGAAATTCACCACGGGAGGGAAAAATAATAAAAACCAACCAAAAATAGCAGACGTTGTTGTCATTTTCTGATTATGTGCTCCATCTTTTCACACTCCTCCTCCCAGTTCGAACAGCAGGCCTGAGCCCACAAAGTCTTCAATATTGTGCCAGGAAAGAAAGAGGGATCCCAGTGGTCCAGCCAAGAAAAACGGGGTGGGAAGAATGAGAGGAAGATGACGCAGTAAAGTCCTTAGGGCCGTGTGCTGGTCCTTGACATCAGAACTGGTACCATTTCTTATCTTTACACTTCAGCATCATCTACAGCAAACAGAATGCATCTTTAAATTGATGAAGCAAAGCCACAAATGACACTTTTTTCCCAAAAAACTGATTAAAACTTAAAGACAGTAGATGTTTTCTTCTCTTGATGCCTCTCTTAGATGTTTAATTTCTCTGCATGCTCAGATAGCGCTTGATAAATCAATTCTAAAAAGATAACTCAATTCTGTTTTGTAGTTTAGTGTCATTATGACCGATCTCATAATGATAATAATCAATAATAAATCATAAAATAAATAATAAATAAATAATAAATTATAAATAAATAATAAATCATAAAATAAATCATTAATAAATAATAAATAAATAAATAAGAATAAATCCTGTACCTCGTGAGCATGTTTGGAAAATGAGTCAGCACTAGCCATCATAGCCGCCGTCTTTTCCTCCACCTCGCTCAGTTTTTGCCCTCTTTCATCCAACGCTATCCGGGCTCGAGCCAGGTCACCCACAATGCCCGATGCAGCACCCTTCATGCCCTCAATCCCCCCCGGACCAGGGATATGTTGTGCAAGGCTTCGTGATGCCTTACCTGCCCCAGACTCACCAACTACAAATGGAATTAAAGAAATAAAGATGTTTTTAGTTTGATTCCTAGGTATCACTTATTTTATAACCAAGATTCCTGTAATATTTTGCTTTAATAATATAAATAATTTATATTTATAGGTAAGATTGGTTTTAGAAACTTTTTCTTATTTCAATAAATCTTAACAAGATAAATTGACTTATTTTATATATATATATATATATATATATATATATATATATATATATATATATATATATATATATAATATATATAGCACTTAATAATAATTAAGTGCTCAGGGTGCTACAACTCCTTCTGGTGGATAACAGGTGTACTGCACATTTACAATCAGTCACAAATACAATACAAAAGTTAGGAATGTTTTTTTACATTACATTTTTAATCACATTTTTAATCCCACATCTGCAGGAAACACATTTCAATATATAATTTTAAAGGTGTAACATTTTGCAAATGTGGGTTTGGCTCACTTGTATTGCCCAGGTGTGTACAGTCATGGCCAAAAGTTTTGAGAATGATACAAATATTATTTTTTACAAAGTCTACTGCTTTAGTTTTTATAATGGCAATTTGCATATACTCCAGAATGTTATTAAGAGTTATCAGCTTAACAGCAATTAATTGCAAAGTCAATATTTGCCTAGAAAATGAACTTTATGGCCTTAAAAGGACCAGCTAACATCATTTCAGTGATTGCTCCATTAACACGAGTGTGGGTGTTGATGAGGACAGGGCTGGAGAACAATCATGATTATGTCATGATTAACTGCAACTGATTGCACTGATTGCACTGCACAAAAATTGCCTAACAGGGAAGAGTATCGCAGCTAGAAAGATTGCACCTTAGTCAACAATCTATTGCCTTATCAAGAACTTCAAGGAGAGAGGTTCCATTGTTGCCAAAAAGGCTCCAGGGCGCCCAAAAAAGACCAGAAAGTGTCAGGACCGTCTCTTAAAAGTGTTTCAGCTGCGGGATCGGGCTACCAGCAGTGCAGAGCTTGCTCAGGAATGGCAGCAGGCAGGTGTGAGGAGGGAGGAGGGAAGCCACTTCTCTCCAGAAAAAGCATCAGGGACTGACTGATATTCTGCAAAAGGTACAGGGAGTGGACTGCTGAAAACTGGGGTAAAGTCATTATCTCTGATGAATCCCCTTTCCGATTGTTTGGGACATCTGGAAAACAGCTTATTCTGAGAACACAAGGTGAGCTCTACCACCAGTCTTGTTTCATGCCAGCTGTAAAGCATCCTGAAACCATTCATGTGTGGGGTTGCTTCTCAGCCAAGGGAATCGACTCTCTCACAATCTTGCCTAAAAACACAGCCACGAATAAAAAATGATACCAGAATGTCATCCAAGAGCAACTTCTCCCAACCGTCCAAGAGCAGTTTGGTGATCAACAAAGCCTTTTCCAGCATGATGGAGCATCTTGCATAAAGCAGAGGTGATAACTACATGGCTCAGGGAACAAAACATAAAGATTTTGGGTCCATGGGCTGAAAACTCCCCAGATCTTAATCCCATTGAGAACTTGTGGTCAATCATCAAGAGGCGGGTGGACAAACAAAAACCTACACATTCTGACAAAATGCAAGCATTGATTGTGTAAGAAGAAGAAGGGTCAACACTGCAAATATTGACTTGCTGCATTAACTCATTCTAACTGTCAATAAAAGCTTTTGTTACTCATAATATGATTGCCATTACATTTCTGTATGTGATAAAAAAACATCTGACAAACACACATAAAAATCAGCAGATCATGTGAAAATATAATATTTGTGTCATTCTCAAAACTTTTGGCCATGACTGTACACCTCCAAAATCCCCAAAGAACAGCTCACGTTCTAATGACTATCCTCACACCCTGATTGCAGGCTTTTTTAAAAAAAAAAATTTTAATGATGGATTTACATGCAACTTAAAACAGAACCATTCTCAAGCTTACAGAGCTCTTCTCTATCCAGTGACTGCGCCCCTCCTCCAAATAGACCTTTGAAGAAGCCACGGTTAGGAGCCTCTGGTGTCTCTACTGGAGTGAACAGCTCGCTGAGCATCTCCTGGAATGAAACATCACATGCATCAATTTTCTATTATCCTCAGGCCTTTTCCCAATCATTACCCACAGCCCAGCAGGAGGTGTCGTGTGATCAGACCTGCAGGTTCTCACAGACGTCTTGGCTGTAAGTTATCCTCTGGATTTCAGTGGGGGAGGTCAGGTACATGGCCTGGCCCAGGTTTGTAAAGCAGAACGTTCTGGCTATTCTCATGTCTGTCAGTGGCAGGTAGTTGACGTCTAGCAATGGTCTAAGTCCTGGCAAACTGGAGAAATACAACAACAGAAAACATAAAAATAAAATTAATTAGGGTTATAATAGTAGATCAAGGAACAGCGTTTTTCCCAGAGCAGTCTGCTTCCTAAACTTTGCCCATCAATAAAACATGTTATACTCCTGTTCTGACAACACCACACAAATTGTTGTTTTTTTAAATCATCAAAAACACTAAAGATTATCAATTGTATATTTCCATTCGTTACATACTCTATATAAACATTTCATTGTAAATTATTTTATCTTTATTCTGACCTGTATATCATGTTATTAGTTCCCCTATTTGACCAACAGATTAGGTAATTACATTATATATTACGTGACTATTATATATAGTTTTATACATATTTATTATGGATACTCATCACAGTTTATATTGTATCTATTTTACAATTTGAACGTCTGGTTTAATGCTAAACAATATTTTGTTGCTTTGTTCTTGTACATGTGTATATAATGACAATACAGTTTTGTAATTTGTAATGGCAATTAAGTTAAATTTAATCTAACACATTCTGTTTTAGGAAAATCTGGTAGCCAGATAAACATTTAGATTCCACCAAAACATCTGCAGTAATTTTGCAGGTTATAGAAAAGTTCACATTGAATACAATGTGATGCATATTCCGTAACATTAAAGAGTCATGTAATATGAATTACGTAATACATATTCAATTTCAAGTACATTCAAAAGTATATTTTCTGGCAAAAGACTCAAACTTCAGTTTAACGAGAGATAAAGAAGAGGTCAAGTAGAAACTGCACTGCATTCTGTTATTTTCCCTGCAAATGATTAATAGCTTGCCGGAAGACAGACGAGGTCTAAGCACTCATGATCTGCATGAAGAGCCATGTCTCCTCCCATCTGAAGTACCACTGAGAACCTTGCGTGTGGTAGGCTTTCTGAACAACAGGAAAACTGGCCAACATTCTAAAGCAAACATAGGGCTGAATTATATTTCTAAGCAGCCATGCGCTACCAACATCTGTTCACCAGCAACGCTGTACCAAACATCCTTTCTAATGCTGAAATTAGAGATACAGCACGCTGCTAGATTACATATTAAAAAAAAAAAAATGGCAGAAATCCATGCAGTGAACATAAACTTTCAGAATTACAGATTACTCTGGGTTTTCCAATTAGATTACTTCCGTTTAAAGTAACTTGGTTGAACCAGGGGTTCTCAGCTGGTCTCAGCACGAGATCCACATTTTCTCATGGTCAAATACGCTGAATATATTTGCATTTTCGCTATCTTGCATCCGAACATCATCCGAAATTTAAAGACAATAGTAATGGCAAACAAATGGTAAAGAGAATGCTGCACATGTGTAAAGCATGCTTCTCTGTCTCTCTCCCTTTTTTCTTTTTTTTTTTTTTTTTAAACGAGTACATAATCAGATCAGCATTCATTATTTTAGCATTTATTCTTTTGTATTATGAGTTAATTGTTTTTTTAATTTTTTTACAAGCTGTCCATGACCCGACCAAAAAACGTCTATGACCAATTATTTAAGAATTGCTGATTTAGCAGACTCTTTTATCCAAAGTGACGTACAAGTACCTAAACTTGGTTGTGGTCAGAAGACATGCATGGCCATGATACAGAACCCAAACAATTAGGGTTAAGGGTCTTGCTCAGTGACTCACATTGGTAACTTCAGTGGACCTTACAAGTGGAACCTTCAACCTTCAGATTGATAGCCCAACATTCTAACCACTGAACTGATTAAACATACAAGAAGGTGTAGCAAGTGGCGTAAAAAGCATGTTTCTACAGTTAATTAAATGTTAGGATGCTTTCAAATTGAACACAAATAAGAAAAGGTAAAAAAAAAAAAAAACATTAATTATTTTTTTTATAAGCCACTAGAAAAAATGGCTAAAAATATGCATGTGGCTCAGGAGCAGATGTTAGTCTACCACTAATATTTAATCATATCACATTTTGTATACTTTATAAAAGCACCAGTTAAATAATGAGGAGCATGCTGTTCTCAGAACAGCCTTTAGTTTTGGAGCCAAGGTTTTGCTAAAAATAGACTTTCATGATTTCAGTTATATGCAAGGAATATTTTATAATACCATATTACAATGCAAACAAGAGGATTATGTTATATACACATTCCCTACTTGATTTAAGGTTGGTGGCAAAACTGTTCATTTGATAAAATAATATCTGATTTAATAGATTAACTACAAATTACAATTTTAAATCCACTACTTATGTAGTGCACTACACTTTCTGCTTTGAGAAAATACACTGAATGATTAGGGGCAATTAAAAAAAAATTCTTCCAGACTGACATGAGCCTAAATCAATACAAGAACCTCAGAGGTCCATGTGCTGTGTCCACTTTCCTTAGAAAAATCAATTCCACAGTCATGTCCCTAACTTTGTTAATGTGAGGAAATTTCTAGAAGCTTCACTGATCTGAAACTAATGCATTTACTTCCCTTAAACACTTCTCAAATAACGACAATCGAATTATTCCTTTCGTCTCCAAAGGCTTTACTTAATAAAACAGATCCAGCAGCATCTGAGATTGAATTCTCATGTCCCATGATGGTGGTCCATTGTTCCTTAAATTCAACCTTAAGCTACTGATCAAGTTCAAAAACTCTAAAAAAGTTAAGACTGCACTGCTGTTAAATTATTATTATTATTGTGGCAGGAATGTTGCGGCACTGGTGAAGAAGACAGAGCCATTGCCATTGGACTTTGATTTGAGACACTTTTAAAATGCTTTCTGTAAGGTGACTATCAACTACACAGAAAACTAATGTCATTAAGCAGGTTTATTTTATTTAAGGCCAACCACAGCGTACCTGAGAGTCATGATGTGTCCGTTGGCACAGAAACATGCCACGCAAATGCCAGGGTTCATGTAGACCATATCTGCTCGCAACACGAATGACGTCTCGGTGATGTTGTGCTTGTAGATGCAGTTTTGAGAGGGCAGTGCGATTACTTTGGCCTGCTTTTCTGAGCACACCACCATATACTGACAATCGTTAATCTCTTGCGAGGTGGAAGGAGATACACACACAGGCCTTCTCTTTCGCACTTTGTCCTTCTCTTCACCATCAGTGTTTGGCTCATACCATGGCTCTGAGGGAGGTGGGAGCATTGAGCCAGCCCCGTCCAGAAATGCCATCCGGACGATGCTGCCTTTGAGTCTGAAGAAAGTGCCTGGACAAAGAGGAGGGACACATCAGAATTTTTTTTAAACATCCTGGCACATTAACAGGCACATTTAATGTGCAACGTACCACAGGGGGAAACGATGACTGGCTGCAGTTGCCGCTGCTCCCCAGGAGGGGGCATGCTCAGGGAAATGGCAAGAACCGTGCCCAGAGAGGTGCCAACCCACATTGCAGGGCTCAGCGAGCTGTCCATTTTCCGAGTATACGAATGAGAGAAATAAAACGATGTGATGGACTCCCGAGCTTCTCTGTCGATGCTGGTCACACTGGAGCTGCGCGAGCGGCTGAAGGAGCTGTCCCTGTTGTCTTGGTGTATGGCGCCCCGTGGGGGACATACAGAGAGTAGGACAGTAGGGAAAAAACAAAAAAGAGGTAAAGCACCTGCTCTGCAATAAATACATTTGTTCATGTGCTATAACAGTGGTACAGGGGTTTAATGCCACATTGATGCCATTGATACCTTGCTACAATACAAACATAACGTCTCGGGCGCTGGGCAGATACACCCAGGACAGGGTGCCAATCCATCGCTGGGCACACACTCACTAACATATACACACTCTATATGGGGCAATTTGGAGAACTCAATTGACTTGATCCATGTTTTTGGACTATGGGAGGAAACCGGAGAACCCGGAGGAAACCCACGCGGACACGGGGAGAACATGGAACTCCACCCAGATGGGGATTTGAACTGGGAATCCCTAGTGCTGAGAGGCGAACATGCTAACCACTAAGCCACCGTGCTGCCCGATTTTCAATATTTCCTTTAATTTCCAATACAGTTCAGTTTTTTAAAATATTGCAGGCTGTGCAAATAACAACCCAAACATTCCAACAGTCATTCACTGATCAGCGAATTGGTCTTTAATTTTTGAGAACTCATAACCAGTAAATGACATTTTGCAATTTTGAAAACTGTCACTAATATTAAGAGTTATAAAATGAGGTTTGTAAACAGTATTTTTTAGATTTTGCCCAGCGCCCCAAACATTCTCCCCTGGATGCCCCCCGCCCCCTCCCCCCGCGACCCTAGTAGAGGATAAAGCGTAAAATAACAGATGAATGGATATTCTTGAAGAATTTTTTTTTTTAATTTCTCGTTTTTGATTTCGTTGATTTTACTACTTTTTATAACTCTATTAATTACAAAATGTCATTTATTGGTTCTTGGTTCTTGATTTTTGGTTCTTACAATTTTAGAACCTATACACAATACCTTTAATGACAATTTACAGAAACTGTGGAGGTCAGAGAGTGATTTTAAGAACCACAGGACTCAGAAAGTGTAAACAGAACTCTTTGGACACAACCATTAAAAGATATGTTAGGATAAAATAAAGAGAATGTCATTAAAAAAACAGCTTGCCAACTAAGAAGCATGGGGGTGGACTGAGCAGCCTTACAGGCAATATTAAATCAGTGAAATAAAAAAAAGATTTTATGAAATTAACAGCAAATCCTGAAAAGGAAAGTTAATACAACAAAAAGCTGAAGCTGAAAGAGAGACATGATTTTAAAACATGTCTTAAAATGACGTACCATCATGAAGTACTTAAAAAAACACAAATTAAAGCTTCTCAAATTACCCTCATATTGCATTGCATTGAACTAAACATCATAAACGAAAGAGGAGTTTGGTATCAATAAAGTATTCTGATAAAATATGTAGATAGGGTTAAAAAAAAACAGTTAAACACTTTTATTTAAGGCCTTAAACACATGCCTTCATCCAAAGATCAATAGAGAATACAGTCTCAAGAATTCAGCTGTAAAGCCCAACCATGTAAAACCCCAACCATGTAGTTACTGGTCCAGTACCTTAACCACTGACCCATTACTGACCACCACATATAAATGCAAGGTAGAAGTTCTGAATGCTAGTTTCGACTTATTTCCTCACGTTAATCCAGTTCTATAATAATCTGGCTGATGATGAGAAACTAGTTAGTGATGCCGGAGTCACATGCTGCACTGTGTCAATCAATCACTCATTACTTAAATGCTGTGCTTTATTATTAGCTCTAACTGCCTTCCTTGTCTGTTTCTTTTGAGGTGTGACCGGTTTCCTGGAGGTGTAGTCAGACCTTCATCCATGGCTCTGCCAAAGCACTGCGGCTATGACGAATACTGGTTGGAACCTGGATATTAATTGGACTGGCGGTCTTGCAGGACCCCCTTAATGGACTTACATATAGTTTTCCATTTGTTAGAGTTTTTCCATTTGTTAAATACGGGTCACCTGATCTCCAAGCTATCTGTATATTAGTGTGCTACACTGTTGATGCTGCCCTGCCCTCAAGGAGGATGAGTCCCCCCCACTGAGTCTTGATCCTCACAAGGTTTCTTCCTTAAAATAACAACATAACAGGGAGTTTTTTCTTGCCACTTTGCTTTGGCTTGCTCTTTGGGGGTTTAAAGGCTTTTCATTCTGTAAAGGTGCTTTGTGACGACGTACTATTGTAAAAAGCGCTATATAAATTAATTACTTGAACTCGAACTTAGAACCATTCTGGTGATTTGTATAAATTCCTAAAAAAAATATGGAAGTTACATTTTATGTGAAAACCATTAGACCTTACAGTCGATGTGAACATTTAGGGGGGAAATACAAGCATTATTCAGTTTCTGCTTTCATCTATCAGCAACATACTTTGTAGGTCACAAGGTTGCATGTGCAGCATTGTTATGAATTTGTTAGCAAAGTCTGGAGGCATAAACAGGAAAATTCATTGACAGAGAAATGTGTTCAAATAAAGTAGGCCATTGTTGTTTGCAGGAAGAAAAGCCAAAGTCTGTCTCCTGCCTCCTGTAGTGAACTCTCACTGGGGGATTAAACAATCAACAGCTGTTTCGGTTTATTTGAACATAAAATGACCATATGGCTCAAATGAAGCAAGTCCTCAGTTTCCCGAGCGTTATCACGTTGTCTTTCTCTCGCAGTCATGAGGCTAAAATGATGACTCTCCAGACTTCATATAAATACGATGTTGGACACCGTTTTCGAAAGAGCTATGAAATATCAACACAGAGTCGAAGCTTACCCAAGTCTGGCTTTAGCTCAGTAGGCAAGCTTAATTTCCGTGACATCTTTGCTGGAAGAAAGAAAACACTTCTCTTTACAAACCTTCCAGAACGATCAACAAAAGTCATGCACGTTCATTTCGGGGGTACAGGGGACAACACTGCTAATGTTTCAGATACAGATCCAAGGAGGAGATCGAAATGGGTCCAGGTGACACGCCGAACTAAATCACTGAAAAATGCTGCATGCTGGACAAACATAACCGGGTGAAGGGGTCTCGCATAGCCTTAAAAAAAAGAACACCTCCTAAACCTCATGCCACAAGCATGCATCAAACAAGGTACAAGACCAGGGTGATGGTGTGTATGGGGTATTGAAGTGTGTTTAAAAGAGAGCTTTGAAGAAATGAGTAGTTGTTTGAAATGTGAAAAAATAATATATAAGGGAAAAGTAAACACCTGTGGGTGGTGCTTAATAAAGAATAAAAGCTTAACAAATCTAACTTATATACAGGGGTATATTCAAAACCAGGATTAAACCGATGCAGATGATGTCATTCTCATCAGGTGAGTTATCACACTGAATTCTTTATTTATTCAATATGAACAGGAATGTCTTTTTTGTAAATGAGTTTGACGAACTGAAATTCGTACCTTATAAATTCCCATTCAAACAAACCATTTGTTTGATTTATGATTTCTTTATGCACATCATTTTTTTTACCATCTGCACATACAAATCACCTTTCTTATTTATATTTAGATATTTGTAACTTTTTCTACATGGACAGTGTTTTTTTCTTCAAAATTTTACTTATAGGTGTTGCTTCTTCATTTTTTTAATTGTTTATTTTATTTTAAATATCCAAAATAATTAAATATTGAAAACATATTTAAATATTTTAAATACAATTTGACTTGAAAAGAAAAAAAACAGTTTATGAAAAATATTTAAATTCAATAAAACTTCATACCCTGAAGTATTTTGTTTGTTGTTTATAACTATTGCAATTTGTAAAAAAAAAAAAAAAAAAAAAAAAGTAAAAAAAGAAAGAAATGATATAGTGACAATGTAATATCGCTTATTTAAGACCATGTCACATAAACTGTCCACAATAGAAGTGATTAAATAAATTTAAGCATTTTTTATAGTTTGTTTATAATTTATATTACCAAAAGACCAAGTTACATTAAAAAGCACAAATTGTGTGCATAAAGAAATAAGAGTCAGGTTGTCAGTCTTTTTCAAGAAGCCCTACTAAATAAGTTCTATGATTGAAGTTTACTAAACAGAACCACAAACACTCATCACAGACAGATGGCCATGTGACCTCGTAAGGAAAGTTCTTAAGGGAAAAGAGAAGTTGAGATGCACCGTGTTACCGAACGTGCCACATACATGTAACATGCAGCGCACATCGTCATTCACTGCATCCACCAGATTCCCTCGACAATTTCAGAAGTCTGAGACAAGGACAGTGGTTGTACACAAAGGATCTACACACCTCTAGTTCTGCCCAATCTTACCTCCTCTACCCCCGCCATTGTAGAACTGCTGATGATTAGATGTCAACACTTTTTCGGGAAGGAAGTAAAGCAGTATGGAGTTAGAAATGCTTTGGTGTTTAATTTGAACTAAGATGCAGTGATGTGGTGCGGATGGGACTACGTTGTTTGTGATGTTGTGGAATGCCGCGACAGGTGCATGGTGATTACATTCTAATCCAATCACTTGTAAGCTGCAGGTTTAGCTCTGAGTGAAGGTTAAGTTCAGCCCATTCATTGCTATTCAGTCCTGACATTTTGCTAGTAATGTTATCTTTGTTTAGGCACACAAAGTAAATGTCACGCTCTTTTACAGGCAGGTCATTAGACTGTCTTTTCAGACACCTTACATTTTTAAATCCAGCCATAGTTAACACTTGTCTGTGATTATAGCAAAAAAAAAAGCCTAATCTAGTGAGATTTTTATATAAATATTATTATTATTAAATTTTAGCAGATTGTTGTAGTAATAGTTTCAGTTAATGCAGTTAAATGGTTTAATTATAATTAAATGTTGTATGCTATACCATTTCAGATTTAAGGCAATGTAAAAATTCTTGAGCTTTTGCTTATTACATACTTTAATATACACATACTGTCCACTTTATTAGGTAGACATCATTTATTCTTTACTTACTAATCATTTTATCAGTTCCATCTTTCATATACATGTCCTTTGTAGTTCTACAGTTACAGTCTGTATATGTATATATATATGATTTCTATGAATATATTGGCAGGACAATGCTCTGGAACTCAGATTTAAACTATTATTTGCAGATTCACCCGTGTGCAACTAATTTTATTATTTAGTTAACTGATTCAGTTGCCTAAAGTTTGTTATTACCCTGCGTTTCCATTGGTTAGTTGTGAGTTGTGTTATCTACTTTTTGTAAGGTTGTACACTCCTGTTTCTTCAGCTAACCTTGTTTCATTATATTCCGTTTTGATACATATATATGATACATATATATCCATATAGTCAACAGACAGAGAAAGACATAATTCTACATGTCTTCTCAAACATTAAAACAGCTTGCTGGCAGTTGAAAGACTCATTAGCAATGAGACTTGGCATTAATTCAACAGATTCAATTTTAATAAATCAGCAGCTGTCTGCATGCCTGCAAAAAAATTTTCCACTTTGGCAATGGGAAAAAATAATTTAAAATCAGCCTTTAGAGAAATACATGGCTCACAATCTAATGTCTCCCTGAATTCACTTCATGTAGCTAATTATGTGGTAGACACTGCAGTACGCCTCCTCGTCCCTGCCCCTCTGTCTTACTCTGCACAGCTAGGCTCCTACAATTTCGATTCCCAGCTGTTCATAGACAATGAGCAAACTTAAACACTAAGAGGAATTAATAATAATTCAAGAATAAATCAGAATTAAGAATGGGAAACTGGCACGAGCTGTAGGGTCCCAGTCTGTTAGTGAGTGATGCCATGCACTGAAGGTCATATTACCTGAGGTGGGAGATTTGCAGCGGTCTTCTGTAGCCAAACCTTCATTGATGTCACACAAGCCTGTGATGCATATGGATGTGAAGTATAAATATAGTTTTTAATCCTTAAAAATATTATTGAAATTTAATTATGCTTTGTGTATTTGCATTCCATAACTTAATTTCCATGTTCAATCATTATAACTGTTTTTCAAAATGTCTGTGCAGTATGTAAATCTCTGCAGCTGTCTGAATATATATATATATACAGTGGGTTGCAAAAGTATTCATACCCCTTGAACTTTTCCATATTTTGTCACATTACAACCACAAACATAAATATATTTCACTGGAATTTAATGTGAAAGACCAACACAAAGTGGTATACAATTGTGAAGTGGAATGAAAGTTATACATGAATCAACAATTTTTTTACAAATAAAAAACTGAAAAGTGCGATGTGCAAAATTATTCAGCAC
>JAFMOD010000205.1:3667918-3708988 GCA_019802435.1 Corydoras maculifer
TATATATATATATATATAGCTGAGGTTAGGCTATATGGGAAAACCTGTCTACAACATGGAAAGCCTGTACAGAGCCCTGATCTTAACTAATCAATGGGGTTGAATCAAATTTCAACTCCGGTTCAATTTCCAATATAACCAGGTACTATGACTGAAGTGCCCTTGAGCTAGGTAAATGTGTGTGTTTCACTGCAAAGATGGGTTAAATGTGGAGAACCTGATCCTTAGTGCGTAAAGACCGAAGGGAAAATACATCAATTTACCTCTCATAGTGTAACTTTACTCTACACTTTTACTTCAATTTAAACAAAACCCCTGTTTTTTATGAAATCACTGGTTACCCAAATGTTTACATGTTTACTAGTCAACAACTAAAACTAAGCGGTTGGCTAAAGATGCTGCAGTGAGTGATGATACAATACTGGTTTCAGCAGATTGGTAAAATCAAGGTTCGAGGTTTATATTCATTTAGATTTACTGCTGTCTATTAAAGTTAGTTATCAAAACATATTGCCATATCAATGTGCGAAAGAATAGAGTACACAGGGTTTAACAACTGATGCTCAGGCAGATGTGTAGACAGAAATGGAACCCAACTCGGCCCTCTGCTACACACCATTCATTATCCATGACACATACACACACTCAAGCCCAATAATCCAGCTATCAATCTGTCACTGAGCCACAGGAGCTAGGGTTTCATTACTAGACAGCAGGCATTTATGGCAGCTGCAGTTCTGTGTTTTAACAGCAGAGGTCCCACCATTATCTGGAAATGTTACTGCAGTGTGCTGCAGTCAGCTTTATCCACACACTATCCATACACTTCAGTAAACGAGGAAATAAATAGATGATTGGTGCGTGATTTTTGTGAGAGTATTATTAAATCTCTTAAACAATTGTGAGAATAGCACTGATTGTGCATCATGCTCTCACAAAAGGGAGTTGTTTTGTTCCAACAATACTTCATTGTTCTGCATGGTATCGTACACTGATTAATAGGTGTCCTAATTACCAGGGCCAGCGTGGTCAATTTCATGGTCTAATATTATCTTTATTGTCGATCTTAATTGTCAGCAAAAAGCCTAAACAAGTCCCAGAGGGTTTTTTTCTTCATTTGCAGAGTGTAGGAGTCTACATTTCCTAAAAGAGAATCCCAAAAACCCAACTCTTACTTTGAGGTTGTAATTCAACACGGGCGTGTTGCTTAATTCTTGTAAAACCTGGTGTGTGATGTGCATCATTCTAATAATCTGTATTAGTGATTTGATCAGGTCCGTGCTCCTGCTAAAACATCATGTACATGAGCCAAACACTCACCTCCTGAAGGCTGCCGGCTTTTACGGGGCGATCTGGGTTGTCTCTGGTAGGGGTCGCTGCTTCCATAAAGGTCAATGGTGTTTAAATTTAACAGAACAGTCCTCTGGAGGTAATCCACCACTGCTAGACCATTGGTATTGCCGAACACTACACTATAGGACAGAAAACATGAGAACAAACAGAAAAGATAATATCAGCCTTTCAGTCATTAAAGATAAAAGACTTGAAAGCAAAAAAGACAACCGGTGACTTTATCTCCACGAGAGACAAGAAAAAAATCTGTTTGGGACAGATGAGACCAATAATCTTATAAAGATGTGGATTACTTTTTGTTGAAAATGAGTCTGAGTAAGGATTTTAAAACTTATATGTTAAGAACTGTGGAATTTAAAGTTCTTTATAACCATTCATCCATCCATTATCTTCTGCTTTATCCTCTATTAGGGTCGCGGGGGGGTTGCCCATGCCCATCTAGGGGAGAATGTTTCGGGCGCTGGGCAGATACACCCAGGACAGGGCACCAATCTATTGCTGGGCACACACTCACTCATACATACACACTCTATATGGGGTAATTTGGAGAACTCAATTGACTTGATCCACGTTTTTGGACTGTGGGAGAAAACCGGAGAACCTGGAGGAAACCCACACGGACACAGGGAGAACATGGAAACTCCAGATGGTGATTCGAAGCGGGAATCCCTAGTGCTGAGAGGTGAAAGTGCTAACCACTAAGCCACCGTGCCGCCCCCATATAATCATCAATTTGAAAAATTAATCAGCAAGCTTTAAAATAGGTATTGTTTTTTTGTTTTTTTTTTTAAATGCAATTCATTTGTACAGCACCTTTACCAGTTTACTATTAGCTGTGGTGTACAAAACTCCGTAACACACAGTAATAAAATCCTGGGTTCGATTCCTGGGTCGGGAGGAACAAAGGTCCTTCCTGTGCCTGAGTGGGTTTACTCCAGATGCTCACACATTTAAAATACATGCTGATGATACACTGGAAATTACCCACTGATTATATTGTTTGTAAACTGTGGTTGAGGAAATATAAGGTGACATACCTTATAAAAACCTTTATTATAAAACTTTATGGATAAGAATCATAGCAAAGTGGACCTTAAAGTATCATCACTGAATGTATAAAGTTGGGTGTGTAAATTTACAAATACGTAGCTTTATTTGAGGTATCGCATCATTATTACTTTCCTTCCATCAGGTAATGGTAAAACAATCAATGTTACATCGATTTCTTTAAGTCTGACGTCACTGACATACTTTAATATATGTATGAATACATGGAGAAGAAAACCTCACAGGCCAAACGACGAGTTGATGGCCAAGCTGCTGATTTGCTGCGGTGGCTCGCCACTGATCCACACCAACTGCACCACCAACTCCACCTGATATCCTGGAGACTGCTTCAGAGGACTATTGCGCACCCTGACAGAGATAAACACACAAACATGCAGGTTTGACCATCCGAGTCCTTCATGGGCCTGATATTAGATATCATGATGACATTTCAGGAGCTTTACATTAAACTGGTGAATTTATAATGCAATAAATCATAGAAATTACTTAAGACAGGGAACATTATCTCTTATGCCATCAGATGAGTTACTGATGATGGATGGGTGTGTCTGCAGGGCAGTGTTCTGGAGACTGGGGGAGCTGTTGGGAGTGGGAGGGGCTGGCGTCTGGTCACCTTCTGGTGAGTCAAGGTCATTCAGCTCATGTTGCAAACGAACCTCCAGTAACTGTGAGAACACAAGTTAATATTACCATCAGTGTCACATCACTGTCTAACATTTAGTGCACAATATTAGGTTCAAATATTATTATTATCAGTAGTATTGGTATTAGTATTAGTAATTATTATAGTGGCGGTAATAGTAGTGGTTGTAGTAACTCTATTTTAAGTATTTAGTAAGCACCCAGGTTCTCAGGATGCCAAATCATGACTGACCCTGCAGTCAGACTTTAATGTGATATAAGAATTCTGTTGTACTCTTCATCTGTGTATTTAATTGTTATACTATATGTGTTATGATGCTAAATTCAATGTATATTGCTTTTACCAGAGTATTTCATGTGGATCGTAATAAACTAAACTACCACTGAAATGCAAATCAATTTATCTCTGCATAAAGTTCTCTTTTATAATATAATAGTTCAATTTTAGATTTATTACGAACTGTTTAAGCATCTTAAATCTTTGTACATTGCAGTATCGTGTAATTTATTAATTTCTGAATAGTTTTATCACTGTAGAAGCTCGTTTTAACTGAATTTTGGACTCGTCAAACAATTTAATTAATTTTCAATTTTTTTATCAATTTTCAAACAAAACAAATGCCTTTAGTTGATTTAAGAGAGTGTTATTCACCTCTGCCTGGCGTGAATCATGGAATTCGCTCAAATAAAGTTCTAATAAAGCAACTTCAAGTGCTTATCGAGTTACATACTAGCAAATCATAGTTATGAATAAATTTGAACTTTGTTGGTAAATTCTCATTAATTATTATTTATTATGATTAATCTTAATGAAAGAAAACACAAATAGTATTGCTGCTGCTAACTGTCCATATTTCGTTTATGTTAAAGATTAACAGACTGAATCTAAACTTAACTAAAGTCAATAGTCTAAATAGTTTATAAAACAAAACAGGATTTAACTAGTTACTAAGTTGTTATAGTTGAATATCTAGCAGAGAACGGTTGAAGCTGTTTTGAGAGAAAAAATAATATATAGAACTATATTTCAAATTTCTAGCATTTAAAATTGAAGTCTTTAAAGACAGATGATGCTATAAATAGGTGTTTCTCAGACTTGGTCGTGTTGGGCCACTGCCCTGCACATTTTATTGCTTTTTCCAGCTTAAACACACCCAAATTCAATAATGGACTAGTAGTGAGTTGATTGAATCATGTTTGCTCGGAGCAGGGAAACACTAAAACATTCAGGAAAGTGGCTGATCTAAGACCAGGTTTAAAATCCACTGCTGTAACTGAAAAATAAAATGCTTAAAAATAAATAAATAACTTCTGGTGGATGTAATAGTAATATTAAATATGGACTGCCAATCTTTAATTTGGTAGATCTACAGAGTGAGTAGGGAAAAGTGAGCGGGCCGAATATCAGCTCAGCTTCTTCCACTCAGACATTTAAATAAGGAATGAAGGAACATTATTATTATCATCATTATGAGTCATGGCTGTTGTCAAGAGGATGGAATAATTATGTCAGAGGGAAAGGGAAAGTAAAAGTAGGAGGGGGGCAGTGAAGAAACTGTAATGAAATAGAGTGTGAGCTAAAGAGACATAGAAAGATGATGCCATAACCCCAAAAAGTATCAATTATAATTTGGGCCGAGTGGAGAGGGAAATAAAAGTAAATTAAAAAGTCAAACGAGAAAATGAAAATCATACAAACACACCGATGTCTATATAATTACAGTCTAAACCAATCATGGCATCCTTATTTGAAACGCATTGAACACAGACACTGTTACCTGTATAACCTCTGTGATGATCTCCTGCTTGCTGAATCTGTAAACGATGACATGGGCGGACACACCAGCTACACACAGCATGCGGCTGTCAGGGCACCATGCCATGAGCTGAATGGCAAATGGGTCCTCGTCTACAATCTCTGTGCATGCCCGCTCCTCCTTACCACGGGCCTTGTCAAACACTTTGGACGTCTTTAGTTTGTACAACACCTGGAGCATTACTGAGCACAAAGGGAAACACAGAAGTTGTTGATATGTTTTAAAACCACAGAAAGACTCAAGTGGCACAGTCTTACAGTCATTTGCAAAAGTTTGGGCACCTCTATTAATCTTAATCATTTTTAGTTCTAAATATTTGGGTGTTTGCAACAGCCATTTCAGTTTGATATATCTAATAACTGATGGACACAGTAATATTTCAGGATTGTATCTCATTACTAGGATTGTATCTCATCTGTACTAACAGAAAATGTGCAACATGGATTAAATCAAAATTTGACAGGGGCAAAAGTATTGGCACCTCAACAGAAAAGTGACATTAATATTTAGATCCTCCTTTTGCAAAAATAACAGCCTCTAGTCGCTTCCTGTAGCTTTTAATCAGATCCTGGATGAAGGTATTTTTGACCATTCCTCTTTACAAAACAATTCCAGTTCAGTTAAGTTTGATGGTCGCCGAGCATGGACAACCTGCTTCAAATCATCCCACAGATGTTCAATGATATTCACGTCTGAGGACTGGGATGGCCATTCCAGAACATTGTAATTGTTCCTCTGCATGAATGCCTGAGTAGATTTGGAGCAGTGTTTTGGATCATTGTCTTGCTGAAATATCCATCCCCGGCGTAACTTCAACTTTGTTACTGATTCTAGAACATTATTCTCAAGAATCTGCAGATACTGAGTGGAATCCATGCGACCCTCAACTGTAACAAGATTCCCGGTGCCGGCATTGACCACACAACCCCAAAGCTGGGGGTTGGAATGCTGTGTTTTTTGACGCCATGCATAACGCCTTTTTGTATGACCAAACAACTCAATCTTTGTTTCATCAGTCCACAGGACCTTTTTCCAAAATGAAGCTGGCTTGTCCAAACGTGCTTTTGCATACCTCAGGCGACTCTGTTTGTGGCGTGCTTGCAGAAACGGCTTCTTTCGCATCACTCTCCCATACAGCTTCTCCTTGTGCAAGGTGCACTGTATTGTTGACTGATGCACAGTGACACCATCTGCAGCAACATGATGCTGCAGCTCTTTGGAGGTGGTCTGTCCTTGAATTGTTCTCACCATTCTTCTCCTTGGCCTTTCTGATATTTTTCTTGGCCTGCCACTTCTGGGCTTAACAAGAACTGTCCCTGTGGTCTTCCATTTCCTTACTATGTTCCTCACAGTGGAAACTGACAGGTTAAATCTCTGAGACAACCTTTTGTATCCTTCCCCTGAACAACTATGTAGAACAATCGTTGTTTTCAGATCATTTGAGAGTTGGTTTGAGGAGCCCATGATGCCACTCTTCATAAGAGATTCAAAAAGGAGAACAACTTGAAATTAGCCACCTTAAATACCTTTACTCATGATTGGATACACCTGGCTATGGAGTTCAAAGCTCAATGAGGTTACCAAACCAATTTTGTGCTTCAGTAAGTCAGTAAAAAGTAGTTGGGAGTATTCAAATCAATAAAATGATATGGTACCCATACTTTTGCACCTGTCAAATTTTGGTTTAATGCATATTGCACATTTTCTGTTAGTACAATAAACCTTATTTCAATCCGGAAATCCATCAGTTATTAGATATATCAAACTGAAATAGATGTTGCAAACACCCAAATATTTAGAACTAAAGATGATTAAGATTAATAGGGGTGCCCAAACTTTTGCAAATGACTATGTTTGATACCCATGTTTAGGCACACACTCATACACACACACACACACAAATTATGGGGGCAATTTAAAGTCTTTTTACCTCGAATCCATGTATTTGGAATGTGGTAGGAAACCAGAGAACCTGTATTTCCAGCGCATAAAGGTGGACATGCTTATCACTACGCCACCGTGTTGAAGTTCATGGGTATTTTTTGGTATGGCATTTTTTACAACAGTACATCATAACAAAGCAGCTTTACAGAATTCGTGAGCCTGAACCTCCAAAGAGTAAGCCGAAGAGACAGCGGCAAGAAAAAAATCCTTGTCAAATCCAGTAAACCAGATCAGTGGACAGTTAGTTTATATATACAAATATATGCTATAATCTTTCAAAGAGGTTTACTGGTTAGCACGTTTGCCACTCAGCACTAGGGATTTCCGGTTCGAATCCCCATCTGGGTGGAGCTTCCATGTTCTCCCTGTGTCCGAGTGGGTTTCCTCCGGGTTCTCCGGTTTCCTCCCACAGTCCAAAAACATGGATCAAGTCAATTGAGTTCTCCAAATTGCCCCATGTAGAGTGTATTTGTGTGTGTGTCTGTGTGTGAGTGTGTGTTCAGCGATAGATTGGCACCCTGCCCTGGGTGTATCTGCCCAGCACCCGAGACGTCCTCCCCTGGATGGGCATGGGGAACCCCACCGCGACCCTAATAGAGGATAAAGCGGAAGATAATGAATGAATAAATGAATCTTTCAAAGATAAGAGTATTAGAAAAATGTCATAGCAGATTGGGATTCGAATTGGGATCCCACAGCACAGAGAGGAGAACATGCTAACCACAAAGCCCCGGCCACATACATTTCACTTAAATGCTCTAAAAATACAAATAGTATGTGAAGGTAGTACTGATATTTAACACTATTATTATATATAGTGGGGCGGCACGGTGGCTTAGTGGTTAGCATGTTCTCCTCTCAGCGCTAGGGATTCCCGGTTCGAATCTTAATCTGGGTGGAGCTTCCATGTTTTCCCCGTGTCCACATGGGTCTCTTCCGGATTCTCCGGTTTCCTCCCACAGTCCAAAACCATGGATTAAGGTCAATTGAATTCTCCAAATTGCCCCATATAGAGTGTGTTTGTGTGTCTGTATGGGTGAGTGTGCACCCAGTGATAGATGTCCTGGGTGTATCTACCCAGCGCCCGAAACGTTCTCCATGGATGGGCATGGGAAACCCCCCCGTGACCCTAGTAGAGGACAAAACGGAAGATAATGGATGGATTATATAGTAAGGGCGGCACGGTGGCTTAGTGGTTAGCATGTTCGCCTCTCAGCGCTAGGGATTCCCGGTTCGAATCCCCATCTGGGTGGAGTTTCCATGTTCTCCCTGTGTCCGCGTGGGTTTCCTCCGGGTTCTCCGGTTTCCTCCCACAAGTCCAAAAACATGGATTAAGTCAATTGAATTCTCCAAATTGCCCCATATAGTGTGTGTATGTGTGTGAGTGAGTGTGTGCCCAGCGATGGATTGGCGCCCTGTCCTGGGTCTATCTGCCCAGCGCCCGAAACGTTCTCCCCTGGATGGGCATGGGGAACCCCACCGCGACCCTACTAGAGGATAAAGCGGGAGATAATGAATGAATGAATATATAGTAAGGGACCAAAAGAATGTGGACGCCACATCTGATAAATCATTTGTATCCTTACCTATTACAGTGAAACTGGCAGTGGCACATTCAAAGGATCATTTCATCAACCCAGCTTTAAAAAAGTCGTTCCCAATCTAAAAGAAGTGCTCTTATCGAGAAGTGGAAATGTCTAGGAGCAACAAGAGCTCATCGAACCCAGTAATGGGTTACACTTCAAGCTCTTTTGGCAATATAATAGGAGAGCTCTAGTACTTTTCAGAACGGTTTCAAGACTATTTAAACAGCAAAGCTATGGGGTTGACTCTTGGTGCTGTAGTCTGCTCGTCTGCTTGTCCTTGTATCAACCGATCTATCTCCCCTAATAATTAATTACGTGAATAAATATCCACATGCTCGATCATTTGGATGTACATTCATGAATATATTGAAGTTTTTCGTTTAGTTCTGGCACTAAACACAATTCACAATTGTTCAGGCAAAACGAATAAATAGCTTCAGATTAATAGGGGCAATTTTCTGAGCAGGATTACTGCTGCTTGCCTAATTAGTCTTCATATTTCGCTGCACATTCACAGAGCAAATCTCTTTTAAATAAATCCTCTTCATTATGCAAAGAGCTTGTTGCTTGATAGAGGGCAGACCTTTTAGGCAACAGTATGCTGGTAAGGTCTTTAATAATGTTCAACATTCGGCTTTGAAAAGCAAGATAAATATAGCAAGTGCCTATAGAATGCCAGCTGAAGGAACGCATTTTATTAAGATTATGACTGAATAAATATGAATAAACTAGTGACTCGATAATTTTTAATGCAAAAAGCTTTTAATGCAGAATTCTGAAAAGCATCGGGAATATAGAGTACATGTGGGGGTCTTGAAGTTCAAAACATCTGTGTGTGTGTGTGTGTGTGTGTGTGTGTGAGCGTGTGTTATCTATTCAGTCATGTCCAACCCTCAGTTACTCTATAATCCAGTTTACATCATTCGTTTCATGGTGAAGATTTCTGTGTTTTTTTTTCTCAACCATAGTTTACAAATGATACAATCACAGGGGCAGTTAGCTCCAATTTACCCATAGTAACAGAAAACTTGGAATAAACATACTCAGGCACAGGGAGGATATGCAGACTCCACACAGAGAGGATCTGATTTCCCCCCCCCTGGGAATCGAACCCGGCACCTTCTTGCTGTGCTGTAGTAGCATTAACCTCTGCACCACTGTGAAAATGCAGCTTACTGTTTGAATGCAAGCGGCACTGTGGTGTGGGGTTTAGTATGTTCACCTCTCAGTGCTGGGGATCCAGATTCGAATCCCGATCTGGGTAGAGTTTACATGTTCTTCCCATGTCCATGTGGGTTCTCCGGTTTCCTCCCACAGTCCAAAAACATGGAATCAAGATAAATTGGATGTTCTAAGTTGCCCTTATAAAGTTTGTGTGAGTGTGTGTGAGTGAGTGTGTGCCCAGAAACGGATGGACACCCTGTTCTAGGTGTAACTGCCGAGCGCCCAAAATGCTGGATGGATATAGGGGACCCTCCCGCGACCCTAATACAGTATTAAGAGGAAGATAATGAGATGGATGCTTTTAATGTTGTGAGCTTTTTAAAGGTTTGTGGACCGACTGAATATTCATGGAAACCACACATGATTTTAAAAACTGTGGGAAATAGCAATAACATGGCTGTGAAATATTCAGTTGGATGTCAGGAATCTTTTTTCTTTATTGTCACACTCACTTTCACCTCACTCCTTGTTAATGATAATGACCAATTCCCACCAGAAATCTCTCCTTGGTCACATGACAGCTAGTTAATGGGGAGGCTGAAGGCTATTACATGCTTTTTTTAAGGTGTTGTAATGTCAGTCAATCCCATTTGTTTAACCTGCTGCTCAGGAAACCTTAAAACGCAAAAGCAAAAAGTGCTCTGAATGCTTTTATGCTGTGTCAGCATATAACTATTCTGCACTGCCATTTAAGTTTAGGATGTAGAAGGAAGAAGGACTTACTTGCAGATGCATCCCAGAATTTCAGTGAACCATCAGCATGCCTAGAACAAGGACCATTAAACACACACACACACCCACACAGACACACACGCAAATGAATTAATATAAATAAATAGATTCATAGATTTTATAAGTCCCCTTTATACTCTGATATTGTTCTCTAATAGTCAGAACCCCCATCGCACAATCACTGTTACAGCTGGCCTGAGGATAATCTCTCACTCCTAAATGCCTAGTCAGCAGTATCCTGTAGGCAGTGTTCTGTGACCACTGATGAAGCATTAGAGGATGACTAACACAAACACACGGACATGGGTAGAACATGGGAACTCAACGCTGAGAAGGATTCGAACCTGGATACTCAACACTGAGAAGCGGACGTTCTAACCACTACTCCACTGTGCCGCCCAGGCTGAGAATCTACCACTTAAACACCTTTAGTATCTGAATTGTAATGGTTTTGTGGGGTCCTAACCATTAAAGAAACAAAGCAGTGAATCTAATAAAGTGGCCAGATGTACAACATGCTTCATTGCTTTTCTAAGTGGAATAAAGTTTGAACTTATATACAAAACAATATATTAAAACGATGCTACATTTTGTGTTTCGATATTTTTTTCTTTGAGTGAAAAAGATTCAGAACGATATTTCATATTCAAATATGACCTTTATAGAGGATGTGGGGTGTAAAACCATTTGCATAAAAGACACACACACTGATTTTACACTCTGTTGAGCCTATGAAACATATTTTCAGTGAAGGCGATTCGTTTGGTATAGTGGCTCACTGACCCACTCATAAAAAAGATCCTTTCAGAGTGTTTTGCTCAGTCAAGTGTTAGAGCATCTAAATAATTACACAACTAATCAGTCTTGAACACTGGAGATAATTAGCACTTATATGTATATCATGTTCTATCTTAATGGTGGTTTACATTTGAAAAAGCTGAATTTCAATTTTCTGACCATCTGAACACCCACCATTGCACAATTGCTTTCCATGAGTGGGGGCTGCAGACTTCCTGGCTTTCCAAATCCTTTTTCCTTGATTTTTTCGAACAAAATTCTCTAACTAATATAGACTCAATAGGCGGCACGGTGGCTTAGTGGTTAGCACATTCGCCTCTCAGCGCTAGGGATTCCCGGTTCGAATCCCCATCTGGGTGGAGTTTCCATGTTCTCCCCGTGTCTGCGTGGGTTTCCTCCGGGTTCTCCGGTTTCTTCCCACAGTCCAAAAACATGGATCAAGTTAATTGAATTCTCAAAATTGCCCAATTTAGAGTGTGTATGTGTGAGTGAGTGTGTGCCCAGCAGTGGATTGGCGCCCTGTCCTGGGTCTATCTGCCCAGCGCCCGAGACGTTCTCCCCTGGATGGGCATGGGGAACCCCACCGCGACCCTAATAGAGGATAAGCGGAAGATAATGAATGAATGAATGAATGAATATAGACTCAAATAAAAGAAACATATTTTTCCAGTTCGAATCCCAATTTGGGTAGAGTTAACATGTTCTCCCCTAGTCTGTGTGTTTTTTTCTTTTACATGTTTACCGGTTTCCTCCCACAGTCCAAAAAGCATGGGTTGAACAGAGGAACCACCTTAACACACAATATCATAAATCTCTTATAGCTGTAATGTGGAGGTGTCTCAGTACTTTTGGCCATACAGTATATCTCAGGTAAATTATAAAGCATTAATGGATTAAAGGTACAATCTTACCCAGTTATTATTATTTCTGGGTAGCTTTGTGTTCCTTGGCCCCAGTTTCCACCGCTTACAGGCCATTCCTATGATTAACACAAAATAAAGCAAGGATTGAACCAGAGAATACAACAATCACAACAAAATGAATGGAAACACTAACAACTGGTAAGTTGTTCCAGTTCCAGTTCATCTAATCTCAGTACTTAATAATTGCAATTGTGTTGCTATGGTCATTACAATCTTATACCCTGTCACCAGTCTATTTCCATGCCTTCCGCGTGTGTTGTTTAAATAGCAATGATTCTTGTCAATATATCAACACAGATGGGCGTGGTCTCAAAATACGGTATATTGCTATTCTGACAACGGAAAACACAGATGCATCAACTGAAAACATCCTAGGCAGACATAACCAGTCAGACGGTCATTGCTATCTTGGCATACTCCATCGCTTGTTCCGCTCACAAGGACACACAGCATTGCACAAGCCCATAGCGTGTGCCAGAAGGAAGCTACGCAAACTTTCACATCAAAAATAAACAAAACTAAATAATATGACATTATTCTACATCAATACAAAATTGTGCCATTGCACACAGCACCGTTGGAATAGCAATCCAAACATATTTATTAAAATGTATTTAATTGCATTCTTTTGTTGGATATTTTAAATTTATTCTACATTCTTTATTCTTGTAAATATTGCCATTTGCACAATAGTGGGTACATGCACCTAAGCTTTTCACTCACCTGTACACCTGTAAAAGGTGATGTGACAATAATGAATGCTTGAATCCCCTAAAATCAGAGCGCACCAGGCTCTTAAAGGGAACAGCATGTAAACCTTTACTGCATGTTAAGCCCAAAACACACCCATGAATAATTAAGAGAATTGCATTTTGCATGTTTCACACTACTCAAAATGTAATTCTGACATTGTTGCAATTGCAAAGACACACTGACACACCCCAATTCAAGCTATGCAGTGTGTGGTTGATGGCTTGCCAAAGATCCAACAGCTAGAACTCTGAAAAACAGTAAGCTGGATGACTATGGTGGATTTGCGAGTTTTCATCGTCGGTGGAATATTAGAAACAACACAAAACTAAAGCTGTATTTTGCTAAGCCATAGCTGAATCTCTCAGCGGGGTGCATGGGTCAATCTGCTCCAGTCACATTGACTTAAATCGGTGCAGAACAGTTGAACTTTGCAGCTGGTCGAAAGGTCTCGCCTCTTTCACACGCACAACTGCTTCCTAATGTTCCGTCTCAGACACAGCAGTTTGGAACAATACTTCTGCACAGCAGGGGCAGATACATGCAGCCACATGCCCTACACACTCCTTGTATTCTGAAGTTCTGAAGTGTGTGTAAATGCTTGGCAGAAACGACAACCAGGGGACAGTTCATATCAGACTGGAGTAAGTGCAACGTTAAGAGTACTTAATACACAAATGTGATCAATGAGGGACTCACAGAACACATAAACCTAACATGTGAGCAGAACCATGAACAATAGAATAATAAAAATGTTATTAAAAAGTGTTCTTTAAATTAATTCTTCAATAAGTATTTAGTTAATTAAGTATTAATTAAGCAGTATGTGGCTTCGGTCATAGACATGTAGCTGCAGTATTATTCTGTATCTTATAATTTCCACATTTATTGGTTAATAGTACTAATCTACACACCATTATTGATTATTTAATATTGATCTTAATCTTAATATCAATATTGATATTGATTTGTTATTGTTTTAGTTAATGATTATTTACAATAGATATACTGTGTATAGACATAGTGACTAATTACCCTTTATGATGCAGTCTACCAGAAGGTAACCAACATACACATGTCAGACCTAATAACACCTCTTTATGTGATTAATTTAATAATTGTTGCTTTATTGACGCAGGTGGAATGGTGGAACTGTCCGTTATGTTGTTATTGAGTTCATTGCTTTAAGCTAATTGTTGTAAAAACATTTTAACACTTTAAATGATTAAATAAATAATGTAAATGTTTGGAGATTTTAATCACATGTTTTAAAATAGAGAGCTGTACTTGAATAACATTTATAATTGACATTTTTGGCTGTACCCGATGTTCTACGGCTTTTCTTGTATTTTCTACCTTTTTGCTGTAGCCCTGACGTTTTTGACGGGAGCCGACTGAATAAAGTGCAGGTATGAGGTCCACAGGGCAGTCGGCGACATATTCACAACATGTCACTGGAGACTCGTGAATTGTCAAAGGATAAGGGTTTTCAAAGATAGGATACCTGGAAAAACATCATAATCTACATTAAAGTCAGAATGAAAGAGTTGGCAGAATGTAGATGTTTCTTTTCTGCCGTTACATGAAAACAATCATAATTGAATATGCATGTCCAAACAAGCACATACCCATTTTGTGCAAGGTCAATAACAACTAAGTCCTTCTCTAGAAGGACAACAACAGCATAAGGTTCCTGAAAATCTGTGGAGGAATAGATACAAGAATTAATGAAGTTGGAATAAAAAACATTGTAGTTCACACAATGAATTCACTCACAAATTACAGTATTACACACAAATATAGATATTGTAATAAACCTAGGTAATAAAATGTGTTCATTCTGTGATTAATTTATTATACTATTTTATTATTATTATTATTATTTATTATTATAATATACTGAAAGATCATTGCCTTACATCCCTACTATTCTACACCTGTGTCTGTACGTCCTGAGTTTAACTGAATGACACTATAAAGACCGTGAATAAAAATCAGGCGTTGTTCCACAGCCAACAGCCAAAACACGGCTTTCAGTTTTGCTTCATGCAGAGTTCAAAGTAGGATAAACAGTACCCTGATCAGTACTGCCAGTCTCAATAAGGTACTCAAAAAGCAGAGTGAAGAAAATGACTGCGCACAAAAACACACACACTAAAACTAACACACTTGTTGCCTAAAAGTGTTCTGGTACATTGGTTTAATCAAAGAGTAAACACAATATACAGCTTTGCTTCATAACCATCACAATGTACTCAGCAAGATGTTTTTAAAAAGATTTGCCAATCAGGGGTATTATGGTTAGTGAGCCATAGTGAAAGCAGACTGCCATAAAACTGTAAAGAAGAAGATCCTCGATCCAGAATTCTATAACTCATGGATGTCAAATTATATAAACAAAAATAATCTCATTGCAATATATTCCACTTAAATCCTATAATTTTCCATCCAGAGGAGATTGTTTCGGACGTTGGGCTGACACACCCTGACAGAGCGCCAATATATTGCTGGGAACACTCTCACTCACACAGACACAGACACACACACACACACACACACACACACACACACACACACACACACACACACACACAAACTATATAGGGGCAATTAGAGCAGCCAATTCAACTTGAATCCATGTTTTTGGACTGTAGGAGATAACCAGAAGGACACAGGGAGAACATGGAAACTCCACCCAGAGTGCAGGGTGGCGAACATGATAACCACTAAGCCACGTGCCACCAAATAAAATATTTAAATCATAATCATTTTAGATGATTATGATTTATAAAGATAATTAGATCCTTTATTAATCACAGTGGAAAATTCAGGAAAATTCAAAAATAAAAAAACAAGGTTTTTATTATAAAATTACAGAAGATCAGCACACAAGCATTTTTGTATTTAAGTTACTAAATTCATCATACAAACACTTGACCCTAAACAATGATTCTTGGTGACAGACTAAATGAATCCGAGTTCGCAAAGAAATGTAAAAGGATGACATCAGATTAAAATGAAACCACTCATCCCTCCACACACTTCACTGCATGTACCTTCAATTTTGCTGAAAATAGCAAATGTGCTTAAAAGGGAAAACTGGCTTATTTCCTACCAAAGCAGTACAGCAATGCAAGGAAATATGCTTGTTCCAGCAGTTACACTCAGCTATTGGGCGTAAATTTAATCAGGTGAATGCTAAACACAGTGTAACGCTGTTTCGTGAATTCTATTAAATGTAACAGATTCTTGAACGGAGGCCTCTCTACTCTTTAAAAATGGAGAGGTATAGAGTTAAACACTATGTCAACACAGCCTGCCAGAGGGGGGACAAAGTCATCTAGATTGAACTGCATTATGCATCACATGGTATTGGTATGAATATGAAAGCTGCAGAAAAGGGAAGGAAGGCAGAAATAACTGAATGAGAGATGTAAATGGAACATACCGTTAGGATATGGCGTTTCACAGAGTGTGAGGAAGTCTACTATAGGATAATCCATCTCTAGTACTGCAGTGCTCTTTCCGTGCATTACGGTCAGACACGGCCTTCGACCAGCTGTGTCGTATGATAACCCACCAGATAGGATCATAAACGGTTCCCTGCACATGTGCACATATACACACACACACGATTTCTTATTAGCTTTACATATTATATCCTTGATGATTCGTTAAATCAGTTCCCAACCATTAACTTTGTCCCAGTTGGAAAAAGGTTATTTTAATGAAATGACATGCAAATAAAATGAACTTTACCCAGCTCTACTTGTCTTGTACTCGACTTTGAGAATGGGTTTGCATGGCTCTGGCTTCTTTCCATCCTTGGGCTGTTTCCCTAGAAAATGGCATAGAAGCAGAATAAAAGGACTAGGGCTGTACCCAATCCCTATTTAATCGCTCCTCTTACAGGTAATGGACTATAAAATGTATTAATATCAGTATTATAATAAGGTATAATCAGGCAATCTCTGAGTAATTAATAAATAAATTAATGCACAATTAGCCAACACAAGCTACAGTTCCACACAATATGGTGTCATACAGGTAGCATAAACATTTATGATTTATATATATATATATATATATATATATATATATATATATATATATATATATATATATATATATATATACATACATACACACACTATGCCCTGCAGGGGAAACATTAAAAGAAAATAAAAACGTCTCTTAATAATATACATTTAACCTGCTGCGTTATTAACAGATTGGTTATTTCTCTTGTTAATCTTGTGATTTTGTAGTAATGGCTGCTATGTTATTTTTGTTCCTGTTTCAATCGCAGCTATTTTAAAATCAAAGCACTAATTAGAGCGAGTGTGATGAAAAAAGCCGTCCAGAAAGCTCACGGGAATAACAGCATGTAGTAAGTAGTCATGTTCAGCAATCCAGTTATTATGACTTAAAATTCCCAATAGGATAATATTACAATTAATAGCAGAGTTGCTGTGTATGATCCCAGTTATTATGTGGCATATAGAATTTGGCACAAAGTATTGATCGAAAATGAATTTAAAGTGATTTTGTTTAACACAGCATCATAACATCATTCAACAAAGGCATATAATCACATCCTAGATCTGCTAGTAATGTTGGATTTGTAAATAAATACTTCTATAATAGACCCCTTAGCTCGTTAACTAGGTGTGTGTGTGTGTGTGTGTGTGTGTGTGTGTGTGTGTGTGTGTGTGTGCTCCCTATACAAATTCACATCGTTGCTTCAATTACCAAAACATGGTTCCAACAGCAACACCAGCGATTGGTGGTTGCTGCACCGGGGTAAACTTTTGTTTTTTGTGAACATCATTTGCAATTAGTTGTATTTAATTTAATTAGGGCAAAATAAATGACTGTGTGCATTGTTAATTTTTTTATATTTTTTTTTGAATTATTAATATTCTATTATATTATAGTATTTAGAATATTTATAAAACGTCATAGAATTTACAAACTCATCTGTGTAATTAGCTTTAAATGCAGACTTTAAGTTGTATAAGTATGTTAGTGGTAGCTAACACACAACAACTCGTGCTAAACACTATGTTAATCTGTGATGTAGGTTTGTATTTAGTGCATATTGACAAATTCACTTGTTATCGGACCTTTGATTTGATCAGTTTTCATTAAACCCATGCAGGACACTGAGGCATTTCTACTTTCCCAGGTTAAAACAGAGAGTTATGTGAAAGTGCAGAACTCGTCATGACATTTAAACGTCATTTGAATTACACTGAGAGGGAGAATCTGATTGGCTGTTACTCTGGTGGGCAGAAACATAACCTTATTATGGAGGATAATTGGCAGGCCTTTTACAGAGATGTATGATGGAACATTTTAAACTGATGCAAAGATGCATTTGTAATCAAATGCTTTAAAATTTAAAGTTTTATTTGTGTATTTATTGATGTGGTCTAAAAAGTCATAAACCATATTTCTTTATTTTTAAAAAAAGTCATTTGATTAAAGTGTGTAATTGCGGTGGAATCTACATACTGATGGCTGTGGTAATGTGGATATAAAAGCTAGTTATGATATACAACATGATGACTGCAGCGGTCTTACCATGTGGGGTGATTGTCTGTATGGGCCTGACTGGGGATTTTATGTTCCATATGGTCAGGGTGCCATCTGAGTGACTGCAGATAAATTGCTTTCCTTCATGGTGCCACGCCACAGAATGAATTGCCTGAAAAATAAAGAGAGACATTAAAATACAAAAATATGAAAGAATAGTAGGTCCATTATCACCATAATCTACATATGGCACCACTGACAGGTGGCATCAGTCAAAATAAGGTTTAAATACCGATTACAACCCACCTGGTCATCAACCAAAGTTCTAGATATTGTCCATGCCGAGCTAATGAGTGTCCACAAGGATGCACAGATGCACCTCAAATTTTGTAATTCATCTAAAGAAATGGCTTTCACTATATTGGTGTAAAGCTTGTTCTTTCTGTTGCTATGTTGTTGGTTGAAGGAACCAGCTGATGCTGTTTGTGCACAAAAAATGTTAAAAATAAATACATATTGTGTTTTAGTACTACTAAACCGATGTGGATGTGTCCATCATAGTGGTATGACGATCACTGTGAGTTTAATAGTCACATAATTTTTTTTATTTAATACTTTTGACTGCAAATCTTTTCACAAAGCAGCACATATCATAAGTCAGAAATAACGATTGCTTATAAAGACTAAGATTCAGGTGGATGGTGCTTTTATAGTCAATATTTAAGGCATCACCAGCTAACCAGCTAATTGTGGAACATTTCAGAACAGAGTGAACTTAAATAACTGTTACTGGCAAATAACTCCTGCCTTTAAATGTGTTGCAGGGGTCACATACACACATTTTTTATACTTACAAAATTCTCACCTTTATTGGGAACTGGCTTTGTACCTTATATGCAGGTGATGGTGTGCTTATCCAAATGCCCTACATTCTAAAAGCACTGTGTTTTTAAGAGTATGAGTATATAGTAATCTTGAACGTGTGGTTTTTAAAATATACGGCAAATATAAAGAGTGGAGAATTTAGAGCAGAGAATTAAGGAAATGAAGGGAATCCAGCATGACCAGAATATTTATCCTTCAGTGGAATCTGTAATCTTTCCACACAAGACCACAAATTACAAGAAAGACACACACTAAATTAAACTGTACAAGCGGTACTGTAGCAGAAGTGATGACACGGTAATAACCATATATACTGCACAAAAAGTCATTACAGAAACCATCAACTAATCTTGTTTCTTTTTTTTTACAAAACTAATCAAGCAGACTTCATACACTATAGCTGATGGGTGACCAAATAAATTCAAGGACAAAATTTAGCAGTTTTTTATTTTTTATTTTTATTTTGCTGAGTTCTGGTTCTTTCCTAATTAAGCACAGTCTCCCCTGTTTAGCCTCATCACACTCTGTCTTTATTTCAGAAGTTGCCCAGTGCTGCCCGTGCTAATCAATGAAACAGCTGCAACATCATTACCGGGCCATCAGGGAGGAAAAGAGGGACGACTAAAATCTTTGCAAAATCAACCTCTATCAAACCAATGACACATGCACACACCTCAGCAGACACATCAGCATTTATTATGCTCTGCCAATCTGATGAAGAGAAAGTAAGCAGCTTGTATAAATATGAGGTCCCTACAGAGCAGGCTTCAGAGTTATTGGACTAAGCAACGTATTTACCTGCATGAGTTATGCAGCAGTAGGATCTTGCATCATCATTGCCCAAGAGAGAGAACAAATCACATCTGAGAAACAGAGTCGTCTGATAGAGGCAGGATCCGTTTTTTAGGTCAACAGCACTAATGTAATGATGACCACTGGCTAAATGCTTTCATTTGTATGAAGCTGACGAGGTTGCAAAAGAAAAATTGAGACAAAAACAGCACATGGTAGCTAAATGGTTAGTGTGATGGGTTATCAATCTGAAGACTGATGGTTCGGTGTTGCCAGTGTGGGCCCTTGAGAAAAGCTCCTAATCGCTCCAGGGGTGCTGTATCAAGGCGGTCGATGTGTTCTGACCTAAACCATTAAGATTTGACACTTTGAGGTTGTTTTGTGATTTAACATTATTTTTAATAAGGCTTGTTTTTTTACAAGATGTTTTATACAAAGTGACTTATAAGTACCCCAACTCGATGGTTGGGGTCAGAATACAGAATATAGCCATGATAAAGCACCCCTGGAGTAATGAGAGGTACGATCCATGCTCAAGGACCCACATTGGTAACCTAAGTGTCCAAATTTGAACCCACAGCCTTCAGATTGATAGCTCAACACCCTATAGACTGAGCTACCACACGCCTATAATTTTTCATCCCCTATATTTTTCACTTGAACAATGTTCTCTTAACACTAGTTTGAAGTTTAAAGCTATTCCTGAATTAACGACACATCAGACACTTAGGAAATTACAAATATAAAGATAGCAGCATGACTGGATTAATGGAAGACATGGATTGGGGAAAGCAATATGGTTTCCATCCATCCATCCATCTATTATCTTCCACTTTATCCTCTACTAGGGTCGCAGGGGGTTCCCCAAGCCCATCCAGGGGAAAAGGTTTCGGGGGCTGGGCAGTTACACCAAGGACAGGGCGTCAATCTATCACTGGGCACACACTCACTCACTCACACACACACACACACACACACACACTCTATATGGGGCAATTTGGAGAATTCAATTGAAATTGATCCATGTTTTTAAACCGTGTGAGGAAACCGGAGAACCCGGAGGAAACCCACGCAGATACGGGGAGAACATGGAAACTCCACCCAGATGGGGATTCGAACCAGGAATCCCTAGTGCTGGGAGGCGAACATGCTAACCACTAAGCTAATTAAAAATAAAATAACAGCGATTAAAGGTAATTTGTATCTGTAATAAATACAGTTCCATTAAAAATGCAAACGTTTATCTATCATATTATTAGGGTGCCCAAACTTTCTGTACATTACTCCACAGCTGATATAGCTTTTTAAAGTAATGATGGTCTGTGATAATATGAATCTGTGTAAAATCTATAAGGCGTGATTGGGGAACTACATTGAGATACAAGAGGGTTGTGTCTCATTAGATGAACCCTGACACATATGAGAGACATCTATAAAGTGCCTTCATCACCTCCAATCCCAAACTAAATCACCCTCCAGCCCACTATGGCTATGTAAAGGGACAGAGACAGAAGGCTCTGCCAACTGTCCAGTCTCTGATGCACAGACACACACCCCAAGGTCCAATTAAAGCAGGATTGTTGTTGTTCAAGGAGCTCAGGGGCCCAGGGGGTGACAAAAACAGAGCGGAAAATAGTAACAGCACTGCTCTGAAATATACCATTAACATGAATGTACAGTTCCTTTCCTAATCTGGAGAAAAACACAGAGGTACACTGCTCACCCCCAGATGTTGGAACATTTGCAACACGGGAACATTTTCCCTCCCTAATTACAATGGTTTACTCTGACATTTTTGTTAACCAATCATTTATCATTATGTCCTTAGTAGTCCTTTGTTATTTATATAACCTGTGAATTTATATCCAGGGTTTAGTTTTGTCTATAAAACTAATTGGCTTTTTGTTTAAGTGCAGTTACTTTTCAATTTAAACTATCCATTCATCCATCCATCCATTATCTTCCGCTTTATCCTCTTTTAGGGTCGTGGGGGGTTCTCCATGCTCCATGCCAATCCAGGGGAGGACGTCTCGGGCGCTGGGCAGACACACCCAGGACAGGGCGCCAATCTATCGCTGGGCACACACTCACTCACACAGACACACTCTGGAGAACTCAATTAACTTGATCCAATTAACTGTGGGAGGAAACCGGAGAACCCGGAGGAAGCCCATGCGGACACGGGAAGATCATGGAAACCCAGATGGAGATTCGAACCGGGAATCCCTAGCACTGAGAGGTGAACGTGCTAACCACTAAGCCACCGTGCCACCCCAATTTAAACTAAAAATATCAAAATAGGTCAGTAAATAATGTTTAACACCCCTATATTAGCTTCATCTGTCTGTCTGTGTGTCTGCTAAAAAGTTAATGCTATTTCATCTATGTCCCATTTTCTGATTAAGCTGAAACAATAAAAACATTTTTTTAAATTAATTAACTAATTAGTGATAATTTCTTTTCAAGGATAAATTGCTTCACAAGCAGAATTAAATAAGGATAAAGTAATTTAACACAATATAGGGGTGTTTTTTAAAAAATATTTTTTTTATATTTTGCTTGTTAAAATTGTGTATTTTTCGGTAATGACCAGTTGGGATGGCGTAGACTAACTGGTTAGACAGTCAGCAGATGGATTAATTACTCTTAGAATTGACTTTCATTAACTGTCTAAACCTCTCCATCAAAATGATACAGTGATCATGGGAACAGTCATTTACCTCACATTTATCCTCCCCTCCTCCGAACACACACACATACATCAGGTGAGCGTTTCACCATCTGTCTGAACTGTCCCCGACTCTTCTCCCCATCTCTCTGCTCAGGCAGTCTCTATCCCTGCATCCATCATCCCTCCACACTGATCCAATCATCTGAATATTTCTGTCCCTCCAGATAATTCTGCAGTCCAGCATGAACTAAACACCTTATCAGTAAGAGAGCAGTTACTGTCAAATGTCAGGGTGTGAGCTGAACACAGTCAGAACGCCACCTGTCCAGTTATACCTATTATAATGGCATCAAATATCTATAATATTTATCTCTCTCTCTCTCTATATATATATATGAAGTCTGTCTCTGTGTGCTTAGTACAAATCCACAGCATTGCTATGATTACAACAGCATTAGACATACTTATTCTTTGATCACCTGCAGAGCTTTATATACCCTTTATATACCCTTTGCAACCACCATGAAGGCTTTATTTTAGCCAGCTTTCATGCTGCGCTTGATTCAGGACGTGTCAGTGTGTCTTTGCTATAGTGACCACTGGATTCATGGGTATGTTTTGTACATCACATGTAATAAACTAATCAGCATGTCACTTGTCATTCCCTTTAAGAGTGTGGTGTGGCTGCAGTATGTCTAATTATGCGTAAATTAACATTTACACTGTTAATGTTGTATTAACAAACATCGCTAGTTAATAAATAAATGTAGTTCCTGTCCCAAGAAGTCAGGAAGCTTCTGTTGGATTAGGATTGGTCTTTTCTAAACCATGGTTTTAAAAGAACAAATATAAATGCTGACCAAATGGCTATGAATGTGTTTCCAATGTAGATCTCAATGATTTAGATTAGATTTTATATAAAAATGCTAAAATGAAATGAGGGTCAAATAAAGGGACTATTAACATGATAAACAGGTGAGAATAAGAAGCTATAGATATTATTATACAAATGTATAAATGGTTCTATACACAGTTGTGTATGTGGCGAGTGAACACGTGATTAGTAAATGTGTAGGGTTGAAATGGAGAGTAAAGCTTCGGGTGCACTGAAGACTGAGACAAGACTGAAGAACTGAGGCACAGATGTCACTTGGCTTTATGGGTGGGGGAAAGTCTTGTGCTCAATTCTGCCTTTGGCACAACATCATAAAGTGACTAATAGAAGCTGACTGCTACTGTTGACAAAGGTCATCAGATTTTTGTAAACCAAACAGAAACCTAATTTAAGGTTTATATATACATATATATATATATATATATATATATATATATATATATATAAATTTAGGTTTAAGGCTAAATAAATTCATGGCTCATAACGGTTATGAGTGTTAAATATAACAGCTTTCTTAAAATACAGACAAAAGTTTATTGAAGGTCCAAATGAAGGCTGAAGTCTCTGTAGCAAACATTGAACATTGTGATGTCATTGATATGAAGGCATAAGCAGCAATGCAGGTGTGTTTTGCACAGCTGTTCCACCATCTTCCACATACTCCCTCATTTTCCTTATGCAGCAGCATCATTAATATGCCCAATGCGTTGTTTGCATGCATTCTCCAGGAGACTCAGCCACACCAGAGAAGTTATTATTAATATTCTTGGATTTAAGTATGAGTGGCATGGAGCAACATGGCGAGAGGACTAATAACAGAGAACTGATACAGCTGAGAAACCCAGACTGAGCTTAATTAAATCACAACTGAGTCACAATCGGAATCAATTCAAACCTGCTGCAGTTCATCAACGAGGAGGAAAGGTAGAGTGTGCCCTTTTACAGTGTTAGGATGCTGGGGCTGATGCCATTATTTGTTGACACTTGTTACTGTGATGAATGTCAGGTGTATATGTATGATATGCTGTAAACTGTCAAAAAAAAAATTCTGCTCATTATATGTGATTCCATGGATTTTGCCCTGTACACAGATAATCTAGAGCTGAGAGGAGGACATGCTAACTACACCACCATGCCGCCCCGCCCAAACAAACAAATATACAGTACAAATGTAAAGTATAATGAAAGAAATAACTAGAATTGTAAAGAAACCGGTCTTTATGTTTTATCTTTCCATCCTTTCCCTCAAACCAATATTTAATGCCACTTTCCAAAACAAACAGCAGGCAGACATGACCAGAAATGCCCCAGGCAGTCTAATTCACAATTCATCAATATTTGATCTGTTTGTGTCATTGTTATTGCAGGAGCAGGAAGCTCATACCAACCTCGTCATAAGTGTACCGATAGTCAGCCTTCTTTGATTTCAAGTCCCACAGAACCACGATGCCAGACTCGAATCCTATTATGAGCTGCTCGAGAAAAAAAAAAAAATCAAAGGACAGACAGGGAAAAATAGAAAATCAGAGTTAATAGGATTCTGAGCAGCACAAAGATGCCAGATTACAGATGATGAAGTGACTAGACTCAAAGTGACTCATGGAGAACCAGAGCTCATTCAGGAAGCTGACCTGTGGGTGACTTTGTGGAGTGTTTACAAAGGTAAAAATGCAAGGTTTCATCTGATTTGAAAAGAACACCACCCTGATTTATTCCCATCCCATAATAAAGTAGCTTCGAGTGCGTGTGCATTATTGGGGGGGGGGGGGGAATCACAGGAAAGAGGCGTTATTAGGCTCGACACAGTGGATTTATTCACTTTAAAGCACAACCTTAGTTTCTTTTTGCTTTTACAAAACATTTGTTTGTTTTTAAAAAAATATATAAAATCAATAATAATTAAAAAAAAATAATAATAAACTGGTCTTCCGCGACCTGCCCAGCGCCCGAAATGTTCTCCCTTGTATGGGCATGGGAAACCCCCCCTTCCCGTGACCCAAGTAGAGGATTAAGCGGAAGATAATGGATGGAAAGATGGGTCTTCCGCGACATAATCCAGTCCGGTTTTCAAACCGAGTGACAGGATACTGGTTTCTCTAACGATCAAAAACTGCCACCTAGTGGCCAAATTTCAGAAGACCGTTTTAAAAATAAACAGCCGCAACAGGTTTAGTGCTCATATTAATATTAATCTGTATTTTATAATGTAATGTATTGTCAGGGGTGCGTATTATTGTCAAGAGTTTCAAAATAATGAATAAAAACTGATTACAGAATCAGTTTAGGCATTTTTGTAATGTTGTAATATCCGCACCATTATTTCTAATTAAATGCAATCGCAGCAATAGATTGCCATCCTGTCCTGGGTTTATCTGTCCAGCGCCCGAAACGTTCTCCCCTGGATGGACATGGGGAACCCCCCCGCAAACCTAGTAGAGGATAAAGCGGAAGATAATGGATGGATGGAAAAATGCAATCAAATAGAGGTTTTATTACCAATGATGGCTTTAAACATAAGCCTTGGCTTGTCAAACTTTTTTTATTTCTGATGTCTAAACGTAAGTGCATATTTATATATAAGCGTACTAAATAGATTATATATAACCATTTCTTAAATTGCGATACCCATTATTTACTATAAACAATTACATCTGCACCAGTGTAAGTTTCTCCTGGGATTTGAACTTGAACTTTCATTGATGGAAAAATAAATTTGATGTGGAGATGGTGGATGGGAATAGAGTGACCGAGGCCTTTTAGTTCCCACTGAGGGTCAGGCAGGTTAAGCTGGATTGATGGAATACTTCATAGGACGGAAAAAAGCAAAGTCACTTTAGCCAAAAAAAAAAAAGCCTACTGAGGACATTCTGTTTCTACAGAAGCTGACAGTTTGTCCATAATCCATAATCATAAAGATAATGCAGCCTTTGCCTCATGGCATTTAGCTGTTAGTTTAAAGAGCAACATCAATACATTGTAAATGTATTAATTACCTACATTATTTACTTACATTAAAAAAGTGCAGTAATCAGTATTAAATTCAGTCTATAAAACAACTGAGGCCGCTATTAAAAACACTTTAATATGGCATTTTTATATTGAAACAAACTTTTCATTACAAAGCATTTTAAATATCTCTCTGTATGCATTTCAGGGCAATTGTTTTCATGTAGGGCCTAGTGTTAAAACTTTTTTTTTACATATTTTATTATATTTGATTTTATTTAATAAAATTTTCATGCATTGTAGTAGTACCTTTCTTTTTTAAAGATATACTAAATAAAAGGTCAAATTTACAACAGTTTTTCTCTATAACACAAGATCTGACATGTGTTATTGTTTAAATATTCACTGCAATAAATATTTAATAACTGCAATGAATGTACATGTTTCTGAAAGCGAGTTTATCTGTTTTATATGCATATCATGTGCATTATATTAAAAAACACTGATGCGTCAGTGCAGGTTATTCATTTTTCAGTTTGAGCAGTAACCACAGTGGAGCTGGTTGTATTGTATGCAAGGAGTTTTAAATAGTGCTATACATATTCTTTTAAATGTGGAGAATGATTTAGGGAACCAGACAAACAATTAATTACAGCAGCGCAGCTTCATTTTTGGCATTCTACTTACTTTGCCTTCATCCATTGGGTTATCACTTATGTGGACGACAGGACCGGGATGTGCCTTGGAGGATCTAAAACAGAGATGAGCAGAATGATAAAGATATGTCACGTTTGGTAAAAAAGTCCTTGGTGATTTACAGAATCAGACAAGACGTCTCTCATCTCTGGATATATGTGTGTGAGTGTGTGTGTGTGTGTGTTTTGTAGACTGGTGCAATGCAGGCAGAAAGAGAGCAGTGCAAGGTAGAGAGAAAGAGGGAGAGTTTGGTCCAATGACAATCAGAAGTGGGAACAGAGTGCTCTCTTAGGACTAAAGAAGAGCTACTACATGGAACATTACAAATTGTAAATGGATGTCATGGGGGTGGTGTGACTTGTCTACTTCTATTTAAGTAAAAATATAAGCCTTGTGTACAAGAGATTTGAGATATAATATAAAGATTACAAACCACAATGTAACCTTCGAGGATTGATTTATATTTTGGCTCCACAAACGTCAATGTTCATTCTGTTATTTCTCATCATTTTCAGCAAAACCAACATCAAATTGACAATTTACAGAATTGCAGTAAGTTGTGATTGCACGGATTCCACAAAGTGCTCAAATTCATTCATTATATTCCGCCTCATGCTATACTAGGGTCGCGGGGGGGTTCCCATGCCCACCTAGAAAAGAATGCATTGGGTGCTGGGCAGATACATCCAGGACAGGGCCAATCCAATCCATTGCTGGGCACAATATTGGGGCAATAAATAGCAACCGAATGACCTTGAATCCAAATTTTTGGACTGTGGAAACTGGAGAACCGGGATGAAACCCACAGGGAGACTTCATCGAGATAGGGATTCAAACCTGGATCTCCAGTGTTAAGAGACAAACGTCCTAATCACTAAGCCACTGCGCCCTCACACATACTATGTATAGGGACAATTTAAAAAGGACAACAGCCAATTCATTTACATCATATTCAGTCATTTAGCGGATGCTTTTATCCAAAGCGACTTACAAATGAGGCTTAATTCACCCTAAATCCATCTTTTCAGACTGGGGAGGAAACTGGAGAACCTGGAGAAAACCCACACATACACACGGAGAACATGGATCTGTGATATCTATTAATAACAAACAACTGATTTCTGTAAGAAGTTAACCACATACTGATGTTCCCATTGGGAACTTAGAGCATCCACATACTACTGATGCCCCTATAGATTTTGCAAAAGTGCTGATTACATGACTTTTAAATTAGAAGGCATGACTTTGATATAAATTAAAGGGATGAGAATGCCTGAGATATACTAGAGGTATAAGAGGTAGAAGCCTGAGAGGTAGAAGGTTTTAAGCAATCAGGTAAAGGTGTGATTAATTCAGAGTGCTAAAATGAACTGCATTCATTAATCACTTTGCACTACATCAGGTCTAATTACAGATCAGGCCAAACACAGCGTCACTGCAGACACACTGCAGGTTTGTTGGCAAAGAAAGCTAGTTTCACTGTATGATGTTTAGCAACAATCACTTGTTTTCTAAAGGTTTTCACAGTGCGTTTACATCGATCGATATGTTAAGTACCAAGACGCTTCGCAATGTTGAACAACACTGTCCGGAAGGCAGAGTCACTTGTCATTTTTAAGAAACTAATGAAGACGCATCTTTTTACGGTGCTTCTAAAGGGACATGGAAGGAAAAAAAAAAAAAATATATATATATATATATATATATATATATATATATATATATATATATATATATATATATATGTATATATAGTGTAAGATCTTGCATTAATTTTCACAATATTTCACAACACTAATGTGAGATCTCACAAAAGTTAATATGAGATCTCACGATATTTCACAAAACTAATGTGGTGACCCTGAAGCTATCCAGAATATTGAATTTGATGGTTAATGTATTCAATAAGGACCACCAAAAAAAAACGTTTTTCGACGAGAGTGTCCGCTTGCATTAAGTAGTTGCTTCAGGTGTCTCTCACTTATACGAACACCTTGTTTACGGGCAAGCACTGATTTGATGTTTTTATATTTTAAGCCAAATATAAAAATAAAACTCAATAAAACTTTTTCACAGATTAACGTTTTTTATTGTGTTCGTTTATTGTTGTTGACCCAGAAACAAAATATAACAAAATTCATGCGAATTATTACAAAAATTTGAGATCTCGTAATAGTTAATATATATATATATATATATCTTTTTCACAAATATCTGTTGATGGGAGAAAAAAAGGATCTCAGATAATGATCAGGTATAATAATTCTACAGTGCAGCTAGTTTTCACCATAATTACTGACTTGTGATGTTCTCATTTGTAGGCCACTTTGGAGAAAAGCGCCTGCTAAATGACTAAATGTAAATGTAAAACACACATCTCTGTCCTGCAAATCTCCATAGACCCTGAGGTTTCAGCTCAGACGAAAGCCATGGTCAAAATCTCCCAATCAAATGTACTGAATCAGTCAAGTGTGCCAGATGCATTTGGATGGTATCAAATTCTGAAGTGAGAAGCAGCTTAAGTCAGACGTCCTTCGTCTTCCTTTTCGATTGTCAGGCTTATCAATGTTACCTGACTGACAGGAAAAGGTCTGTCAGATAAGGATCCGCTTAGCAATTTCAATACTAGCATTCGGGTCTGTGACATGAGTAAAGCAATCGCAGAATGAAATCCCAGTTTTTGATAAACAGCCAAAAGATTTGCCACCTCAATAACGAGGAGGCAAAAAGGAGGAATATGTAAACGAAGATAAAAGCTAAGTAGTGGGTGTGAAATGTATTCATGCAGACAGTAAATAACACAAGTCATTTTTCATTTCCCATAATATTTCACCCTGAAATAATCTTTATTTTAAGACATTGTAAAATGGGAACCCAATGTGGGGGTATGCAGATCATTAACTCTTTAGCTTTGTCTAAACAATCTTATTATATACAATGCTATAGATAATGTGTGTATGTTGGTTTAAGATACCATCTCCTAAAGTGTGAGGCCTGCCAGAGGCATGTTGGGTGTGTGTGTGTGTGGGGGGGTGACTGACGAAGAAATTACAAATGGAACCAATTTTTTAATCTATGATGGACAATAAAAAAACACCTTGCTGTCAGGTAAGCATAGTTTTACATTAAATGCCCAGCTCTGGGTGAATTTGTCCAGTGCCCGAAATTTTATTCCCTGAATGGGCATGGGGAATCCCACCCCCCACTCACTCCTGCCACGACCCTTGTCCATAGTAAATAAATAAGAGGAAGGTAATAAGATGAGAGATATATAATGTATATATAATGTTAGTTTTACAGACGGAATCGTAAAGTTTAGACTTTAATATTAAAATGCTGAGCTTATAAAAACATGAACAGCATTATGTTTTAATTTAATTAAAATTTTAATACTTTGAATGGACATTTATTAATGCCTCTTTTAAAATGTAGCTGCCATGTAACCACACGATGCTCTGTTAAGAGGAAACTGATTTCTGCAGTAAACTTCAAAGTAGTAACAGTGATAAAGAGAAAGATGATGATGATGATGATGATACTTGCAGTTTAGTGACAATGACCTGAAGTGGAAGGTCATATCAGAATTGCAACCTAGGCACTTCCTCAGTAAAACTCTATAACAGCTGAGATTCTAACCACACATTTTGCTGTTGGATTCATTTTTATTGTCATTGTAGCATTTTTATCAGGGCAAGATATTGTGTGTGCGTGTGTGTGTGTGAGTGTGAGAGAGAGAGAGAGAGAGAGAGAGAGAAAGAGAGAGAGATTGTGTGTGTGTTCATGAATGTGTACTGGGTAATTGAGGTATTTAGGTGTCCAGGCAATCTCACAATAATGGAATTGTGCATTGCTTTAAATATGATCAATGTGCTGTGTCAGCAATGCTGCAGTGCATATACACATATACACACTATAAGCCAGAAGAAGTTCAGACAGACCTGCATCCATCTGCACTGAATGCAGGTCTGTCAGACAGACCTGCATTCAGTGCAGATGGAAGGAAAATCTCCACAGATTTATTGTTCCATGAGGTGGAATTAATTGTTTTTAGTACACATACTTAATAAGGGAAGGCACGGTGGCACGGTGTGTGTGTGTGTGTGTGTGTGAGTGAGTGTGTGCCCAGCAATGGATTGGCCCGCCCCGTCCTGAATGTATCCACCCAGCGCCCGGAACAATCTCTCCTGAATGGGCAAGTTTTTTTGCTTTATTTATAAATGTAGCTATCTTTATTCTCTGTATATAGTATGTACCAGTTTGATGTGCGTGTGTGTGTGTAGGTGAGTGAGAGGGACAGAAGTAGAAAGAGAGACTTCATTCAGGACACCTGTTCTGGGGAAATTGGTTTACAACCACATTCTGCTTTCCTCCTAGGTAACAGGGTCAAGGTCCAGTGAAATTGAGTGTTTTGCGTGTGTGTGCGTGTGTGTGTTCTGCAACTTGAAGCTTAAAGCTTTTTAGAATTTGGCATGTCCCCTTATACCCTAAACCCCCTACTTTAGGATGAGAGGACCTGGCTAAGAAATAAGATCACCATGGCAACAGCAGAAGGATGGGCAGAATGTTCAACTCTGCTTTTCTTTCTTGGTTTTATATATATATATATATATATATATATATATATATATATATATATATACACACACATTTTTTTTTATGTTTTACTTACTTTGAATATAACATTTTCTTTCCTGTTAAACTAGACATAACCCTAATATCCTAACCCTAACATTTATTTCCTATTAAACCCTAAATTATACATTACACTGGAAGTATTATACATCATTATCTATCCTGACAGGCTTCTGTGAGTGAACATTGTATTTTCATATTTTTAATTCAGTTTGGACAAACGGCTGTAATATGGTACACTGTTTTTGTACAGTGTCTGTCTTTATTTTGTCTTTGTCATAGAGCAGATCCACAGACAAGTTTGCAAGTGACTCAACTTTTGTCAATTTATTTGTCAAATTCTTTTTAATTTTATACATTTTTTTGTCAATCACTATAGCAACCCTGACTCACCTCAGCTATCCTTATGTATCCTGGATTAAATAAGTGGCAAAAAGAGATACTGAACTAGATAATGTCAAGGTGCTTAGTTCAAGCATAGTTCTGGGTTTAATGTGGTGTAAAATTTGCATGTTCTCCCGATATGCAAATGACATTCATTCATTTGGGTATTCTGGTTGAATTAGACATAATAACAAAAATATGATCATAAAACAGATAGTTCTGGCTTTAAATATGATTAACTGAGACTTTTTTTGTCCAGCCTGATCTTCCGTGATGTAATCTAGTCTAACGATAAGGCAGATGGCTGTAAGCTTGTTGGAGAGCTTTGAACACAGCAACAACTAAAGCTATATTACTAACTATATTACAACCAGCACTGTTGCTATTCTTATGTTACCCTCAACTGTTTCAACTACACCCATCCAACCGCATGTGTATGCGTGTACTTACACACACAGAGAAAGAGATATCTCCACTATGAGTAATTTGCTCACCATCTAATGGAGTATATTCTGTTTCTCTGAGTTTCCACACATGTCTAAGCAAATTAAGTCAAGCACAACCCACTCTTTCTTACACAAAGATAAACAATAAAAATATATCCTATACTGAAAATACATCCCATGACACACTGCTCACTGTCATGTACACACTGTGTCATGATATCTCTGCAACAGAAAGTGTTCTATCTCACATGTGTTCAGAAGTTATGTAGAGATTCAACATTACATTATTAATATAAGCTAAATAAATGACCTTTTTTAATTTTCAGCTAAATGAATGATCTTTCAACAGAGATAGAACACAACCAACAGACATGACATTGGCTTATTGTGCTCAAAACCACATCTCACCTGGCAGGATGCTCAGTATGGCACCATCTCATACAGTTAATACTAGCGGATCGTTGCCAAATCCTATCTTCTTTCCTCAAGCCGGCAGTAACATAACACTTTTTCTTCTGTTGCAGTAGCAAAAATGTCACATCACCCTCCCCATCATGGTGCCAACATGCCCAGTATTCCACTTCCTCCAGCATGCACTGTCACTGTGCCAACACAAATAGGCCTGTCTACAACTGCTCAGCTTTTGTCTTGCCACACAGATGGGACACTGATGTCATCTCCCCAAGTCCCCCAAACATATATAGTGAGGCTGCAAGTGAGGACAGTGAGGTGATACCTGTACAGGGCTGCAAAATAACAAATCCAACCCTAGCAGTTTACCACTACAGTTGTTTGTTCATCCATCCATTATCTTCTTTAGTAGATCTTTAGTAGATACTTTCGCAGGGGGGGTTCCCCATGCCCATCTGTGGTAGAACATTTCGGGCACTGGGCAGATACACCCAGCGATAGATTGGCACCCTGTCCTGGGCGTATCGGCCCAGCGCCCGAAACGTTCTCCCCTGGATGGGCATGGGGAACCCCCCCACGACCAAGATATAGGATAAAGCGTAAAATAATGGATGGATGACCTTGATCCATGTTTTTGGACTGTGGAGGGAAACCGGAGAACCTGGAGGAACCCATGCGGACACGAGAAGAACAAAGAAACTCCACTCAGACGGGGATTCGAACCAGGAATCCCTAGTGCTGAGAGAACAGGCTAACCACTAAGCCACCGTGCTGCCTACAGTTGTTTAATCTTGTTAAATTGGAGGCAACTTATTTATTAAGCCTGACTTAATACTGACTTATATGATAAAGCATGAATTACATACGTACAGCTGATCACTGTAACGGTGAATGTGTGAATGTGTCCATGTAAGCCTTTGGATGTTTTTAAAATTACAGCAAGCCTAAACACTGTTGGCTCTGTTCTTAAGTCTGTCAGTACAATGGCATGAGCAAAGGGCATGGTGGGTCTTCTGCTGACTGTCCTGTACGTTTACATTGATATAAACCCAAGCTGACACCCATCAGCTGTAAAAACACTTCAGGCAGGAAAAGGATTTAAAGAGAAACAAAATTTGAGTGAATAATTGAAGACCTCTAAAACAGATGAGGGAGAACGTGAGACAAACAAACAGAGAGGCAGCGAGATGATTCAACATGAACGGCAGCAAGACGATTTAAACTGAGAGGCAGAAAGAACAAACACACACGACGGAGACGAGGCGGACCAACAGAGACAGAGAGACAGTTCCAACAGAAAAGCTGAAATACAGAGAGACAAACAAACAGTGAGGCAACGAGACAGATCAAACCAAAAGGCTAACAGGAAGATAAGCAAGAGAGGGGGGCAGAGAGACAGTGAACTAAAAAGACAGTCCAAAAATGAAGCACTGAGACCAAAAACAACGGCAAAAAGAGGACAAACAACCGAAGAAACAGTGAGACAGACCAAAGAAAAACAATGAGACAGTCCAAACTGAAACAGTGAGACAGTCCAAACAGAAACAGTGAGACCGTCCAAACAGAAACAGTGAGACCGTCCAAACAGAAACAGTGAGACAGTCCAAACAGAAACAGTGAGACCGTCCAAACAGAAACAGTGAGACCGTCCAAACAGAAGCAGTGGGACAGGCCAAACAGAAACAGTGAGACAGGCCAAACAGAAACAGTGAGACAGGCCAAACAGAAACAGTGAGACAGGCCAAACTGAAACAGTGAGACAGTCCAAACAGAAACAGTGAGACAGTCCAAACAGAAACAGTGAGACAGTCCAAAGAGAAACAGTGAGTAAATTCAAAGAGAAACACTGAGACATTCCAAAGAGAAACACTGAGACATTCCAAAGAGAAACACTGAGACATTCCAAAGAGAAACACTGAGACATTCCAAAGAGAAACAATGAGACATTCCAAAGAGAAACACTGAGACAGTCCAAAGAGAAACACTGAGACAGTCCAAAGAGAAACAGCGAGACACTTACAGTTCAATGGCTTTGTTCCACATGATGGTGTATCCTGAGAGCGTAAAGGACTCCACATTTACTATGTGTATGTTCCCTCGTTCTGTACCGACATACAACCACTTGCTCTGGAATGGCAGGTGACAGAACGTTATCCTGAAAATAAGAGACATAGACAAATATATCAAGAAAAGATGCGAAATCCCAGAACACCTTTTCATAAAACATAAAACATTTCAACATGCGCAAGAAGACGTGAAGAGAAGCCTTCGTTCTGCCTAAAAGAAACACTCTGAAAGAGGAAGTGCTGAAGAACAATGTCATGATTAAAATGCTTTATAAATACACAATATTTCAAAATTCAAACTCAATTCAGTTCAAACTTTCGATAGGCAGGACCCGACAGAGTAATGCCAGATTTAAAAACACTACATTTGCACACAACAGCATGGTGGCTTAGTGGTTAGCATGTTCTCCTTTCAGCACAAGGGATTCCAGGTTCGAATCCAAATCTGGGTGGTTTCCATGTTCTCCCCGTGTCCGCATGGGTTTCCTCCGGGTTCTCCGGTTTCCTCCCACAGTCCAAAAACATGGATCAACGTCAATTGAATTCTCCAAATTGCCCCATATAGAGTGTGTATGCGTGCGTGTCTGTGTGAGTGAGTGTGTGCCCAGTGACAGATTGGCGCCTTGTCCTGGGTGTATCTGCCCAGCGCCCAAAACGTTCTCTCCTGGATGAGCATGGGGAACCCCCCTACGACCCTAATAGAGAATAAAGTGGAAGATAATGGATGGATGGACATTTGCACACAGACTTCCTGGGGATCAAACTTGAGACCTAAGTCTCACCGAGAGGTAGACGCTGGAAGGATTCACAAATCCTTATTCACAAATCCCTAAAAACAAACAATAATGAAAACTGATGACACAATGTAACTAAAATTTTTAAAAAATTATATATACAGTACCAAGCAGACATTTGGACACGCCCCCTTCTTGCTCAATTATCTAATTCCTCCACTTACCATATAGATGGAGTTTGTAGTTTTACTATTACAGACTGTAGTCCATCTGTTTTTTTGTTTTTTTTGTTGTTATTAGTCCACTGTTGGTTCTGTTCTCTATTGGTCTGGACCATCACAGAACAGGTAAAAATTGGGTGGAGGATTATTTATTGTGAGGGATGAGGGACCATTAAAGAACAGAGTAAAGGGGACTAATACAGTATGTACTACAAAATCCATCTTTATAATGGGTGGAACTGAAATAATTGACAATAAGTGGAGCATTATGGGGGTGTGTCCAAACTTTTGACTTAAATGTACGTAGAACATTTCCATGGCACTTAATTCTGCTCAAAAAGTCATACTTTTTTGGAAAAAAAAAAAGATCATACAAATGAAATGTGACAAATATATTGACCTTTATTAAGCAGGTCATGGCCAGAGGAGCAATAAAGCCGCCCAGAAGAGCGACCACATTTATTCTAAGCTCTAGCAAAAGGAAGAAGGATGGGTAGCCTGGCAGCAAAATCTGCCAGGGTTACAGTTAAAGATATGCAAATTAAAAAAAATGAAACTCACAGTCTAAAATGACAATAAAAAGCCTTTTTATAGCAACTATGGGGAGGACAAAGAAGACTTTACGTTATATTACACTGTCTACTTTATTAAATTCATTGTTCATTAAATCAGTTTGTTTAGTTCAGTATATTTCCAAAAGTATTTGCTCACCTGTCTTTGCAGGGATATAAACTTGAGGGACATTCCCTTCTTTATCTATCCATCCACCATCTTCCACTTAAAACTAGTGTTAAGGAGGGTCTAGTGGAAATTTTTAGGCGTAGGGCAGTTACACCCAGGACAGGACGCCAATCGACCGCTGGGCACACACTTACTTACTCACATACAATATATAGGACTAATTCAGAGCTGACGATTCACCTTAATCCCATGGTTTTAGACTGTGCGAGAACGTTGGAGAACCCAGAGGAAACTCATGTGGACACCGAGAGTGCATGGAAACTCTTCCCAGATTGGGATTCAAACCTAGATCCCCAGTGCTGAGAGGTGGATGTGTACCCACTAATCCACAGTGCATCTTAACGCATAGGGTTTAATAAAGATGTCCCACCCTTTATAGCTATAACAGTTTAAACTTTTTAGTAAAGGCTTTTAAAAAGATTTTATAGAAATCTTTTATCATTCTTCCAGAAGCGCATACATGAGGTCAGGCACTGATGTTGGACAGAAGGCCTGTCTCGCACTCTAATTCCTCCAAAATGTGTTCTACCAGGTTAAGGCCAGGACTCTGTGCAGGCCAGCCAGGTTCTTCTACTCTCCAAACTCCCTCATCCATGTCTTTATGGACATTGCTTTGTGCACAGTCATGTTAGAACAGGAAGGTTCTATCCCCAAATTATTCCCACAAGGTTGGGAGCATTAAATTGTCCAGAACCACTTGAAACACTGAGGCATTAGGTGCCTCCTTTCACCAGAACTAAGGAGCTGAGCCCAAGTCTTGAAAGTTTTATTAATACAACACATTGATTTCCTTCTTCAATTCGATCCTGTTTCTGGTCTTTTTCGTTGATGGGCTGCTGGATCTGCAAACTGTTTTTGGTCCCATGATGGAGCTAAAGATAAAGCGTTAAGTTCACGTTTACTGAGCAAGAGAAACACTCAATAGGGACATAAGATTTGTACACGTCACATGTGCACACCATTTAAATCAAAAGAACTAGCAGATAAAACCAACAAACATCGAATCCAGTGATATCTAAAGTCAATGAAAACAGAGGTTTTACTGTACTTTGTGTTCCCATTAAAATGTTCTCTAAAGGTCAGAAACCTCATGATGGTGGTATTATTTTCAATTTCAGTTCTCAGCGATGTAGTGACACTGACATGGTGGTGTGTTAGTGAAGGTTGCATTGGTCTGAGTGAATCAAATGCAGCAGTACGGCTTGACTTGTTACACACAGCAGACCAACGAACATCTAATCTTGGTCATACCTTTGTGCTGCTGCCAATTATTTAAAGGAAGTGTGTTTAAAAAGAATATTTAAAAAACCTGCCATTCATTTTAAGCCGCTAATCTTAATTAAAGTTAAGGGAAGAGGCTGGAGACTATGCTCTTTAGGCCAATTTTGGGGCAAACCCTGGACAAATAAATAATAAAATAGCTTCAGAGTGGTAGTTTTAAAATGCTAAATAAGGCCGTCACTCATTTTGAGCAAATCCTTTATCTGAGATGCATTACATCCATCCATCCATCATGTTCCACTTTATTCTCTACTAGGGTCACGGGGGGGGGGGAAGGGTTTTTTTTTCCCCCTTGCCCATCCAGGGGAGAATTTTTTGGGCACTGGGCAGATACTCCCAGGACAGGGCACCAATCTATTGCTGGACACACACTCTATTTGGAGTAATTTTGAGAATTTAATTCACCTTGATCCAAGTTTTTGGACCGTGGGATGAACCCGGAGGAAACCCACGTGAACATGGGGAGAACATGGAAACTCCACCCAGATTTGGATTCGAACCTGGAATCCCTAGTGCTGAGAGGAGAACATGCTAACCATATGCATTACATATGATTGTAAAAACAGAGATGTCCCAAATCAATAGCCAACGTCTCTGAGCCGATACTGTCCTCAAATGCTGGTCTCCACTAGGCACTAAGCCACCCCCATACACATACTTTTAACAGCAGTGCTCTGCAGACTCATGCATATATTCATGGGTGGCTGAGCTGACAAACACACCATGCATCACACTCAACACACTTTCCTATATCTGTCAGACTCGCTCACACACAACCGGACTGGCACTGTGAAATATCCTTTCCAAGTAGGACTGCAGAAGATTCCTGTTTGTGATTCCACCCTCTAAAGTCCATGATGGAAATAAGAAAGCTCTGAGAGAGACACAGTAAATAGAGCATCTTCTCAGAGGTGACATAGATCTTATCCTTTTTTATGTAAGTGAGCACTTTTGCTTTCAATGAAGTGCCACAGTCAAGAACTCGATTTCCCAGAAGGGCTTTTTATAAGGGATTACAGAGCTAATCCCAAAAGGGCAGTGCACTTCACATTGAAAGATGACGCAGCTTATTCAACTAAAACTCTTAAAATTTGGTTTAAATACTAGTTTATTAAACCACTTAAACCTAATGTATTCCACTGGCTTGAAAGAAGGGCTGCACGATTCATTATTTTAGCATTGTAATTGCCATGCAGTTGATTAACATGCAAGCTCTGGTTTAACCTGGAACACAGAGTACAGTATTTGTTTGAGTCCAGCTATTCTTTAGTAGATATAATCAGATGACTTTAGACTGCTGCAAGAAAACACTCTCACTGCATCAGCATCACTGCAGAACTGACAATGAACAATCCACCACCCAAATTATACCTGATTTGTTATGATCCTGACCAAGAGGATCATAGAAGATGATCAACAGAATCATAGAACCAACAGAGCACCAATACGGGACTAACTAAAACAAAACAAGATGTACTACAGTCTTTAAATGTAAAACTACAAACTCCATCTATATGGTAAATGGAGAAAATAGAGAATGAAGCAAGAAGGGGGCGTGGCCAAACTTCAGCCTGGTGCTGTATATACCTTATATTCTCATACTTTCATATGTTAATGACCTCACAGTGGTTTAGTGGTTAGCATGTCCACCTTGCAGTGATTCAGGATGGCGATTCAATGGATTATGGATTGGCGTGTTGTCCTGGGTGCACCAACCCCAATACCCCTCCCCCACATGTGACCCTAGTCTCTAGTATTAAACAGAAGATATAAGATAAGATGACCTCATGTCTTACCAGTAAAATAGTTAAGTTCATGTTCTATTAACACATCTCAACTGTTCTAAATGGATTTACCTTTAATTACTAGATTTTAGTTACTTATTGAATACTAAAAAGTTTTTCTTGGACTTTTTGTCAAAGAAGATTTAATTGAATTAACAAATTACAGATTGTGGTATTTACTGCATTATTAAAAAGTCACAACTTTTATACATAATTAAATATACTGGTCGGTTATTTTAAGGTAATCCTTCTTATTTCTGCATTCATTGTTCATTTTGCAATTAAAAAGTTGAGAAGGTATTAAAGGACTGAATGCTGAATCTATGAGGATCCAATAACAGACGGTACAGGAACAAACGCTGACGTGGCATTTGACATCGCTAAAAGGTGGCACCGTGGGGTCTAATCCAGGATGACAAGGCAAGATTCATCATTTATTCAGCAGCACATAGAGCAGATAAAGCAAACGCACAAACCCGTGTGCTCTTTAAGAAACATTATCACTGGTAAACTCACATGTACCTATAGTCTCTCTATCTTGCTCTCTCTCAAATGCATGAACACACACACACACACACACACACATTGAATGAACACACACTGGGCTTGCAGAGGTGGAGCAGGTGTTTTCATGGCAGCTTACTACTGCAGTGTGGGGATGAGCTAAAGACTTCGCATTAACATTGCGTCTCGGCGTTTTGCACTCTTGACATTTGGGTTGCTCTTTACAGCGCCTTCGACCTGCAGAGACGCTCAGAGACACACATTTATATTTTATATTCCAAAATTATATCTATTTTACACTACTTATATATATATATATATATATATATATATATATATATATATATATACTCCTCCTTGGATCACTACCTTACCGTGGTGGAGGAGTTTGCGTGCCTGAATGATCCTAGGAGCTATGTTGTCTGGGGCAAAAAGCCCCTGGCAGGGTCTCCCAAGGCAAATTGGTCCTAGGTGACAGGCCAGACAAAGAGTGGTCCACTAAAAACCCCTATGAAAAGAAAAAACAAGAACTCGTGTACCCTGCCCGATATAGGGTTATCGGGGCCCCACCCTGGAGCCAGGCCCGGGGATGGGGTTCGTCAGCGA
>JAFMOD010000205.1:3716762-3776048 GCA_019802435.1 Corydoras maculifer
TATATATATATATATATATATATACACCAAAATATACAGATATATACCAAAAATTTGGCCACACCTCCTTTTTGCTTCACTTAATTGTCTGTGTTTTCATTTTCAGTAAAGATGGCCTTTGTAGTTCTACAAATCTATAACAAAGAACCACCACGGAGCAGGTATTATTTGGTTGCTGCATTATTTCTATCCCAGCAGTGTCACTGAGGTGTTTAAATGAAACTACAGCAGCACTGCTGCATTAAAACCCCCTCACTGCATCAGTGTCACTGCAGAACTCGCAATAAACAATCCACCACCCAAATGATACCTGTTCTGTGAGGTGCTGACCAATAGAGAACAAAAAACCTGTCTCAGTAGCACTATTTTATTTCAAAACAGCCTCAGTTTTGGAAGCTTGGAATTTCCAAAATTATGTGGACAGCAGGAATAAACAGTGAAGCTAATATGTTTTATGATATGTTTTATTATATAAACACAGTGATGCATTATTCAGTTCCCCTGTTCTTCCAACCATTGCTGCTTGCTGAGCTCCATAAGCCCTGAAATGTTCTCTGTTGGTTCTTTCCAAAGACATGGTACATGCTGAGTTAGCCGATCCAGCGTGACAAATACGTCTTCACATCCACATCATGTGTTATAAATCACAAGGATGTCAGCAAGCATCCCATCACTAGATTTAAGTGATCTCCTCCATGTCGACTTATTAGTGAGGCTCTTAGGAATCTACATTACACAAAAGCTTAGTGTAAATCGTCCCCATTGGCCATTCTGACAGAAAGGCAGGACACATGGATTGGCTTTGCTATCTCCCTACGTCGGAACTCTCCAGAGGCACTCGGGAGGACAAGTGAACACTTGACAAAAAAAAGAGAGAGAGAGAGGGAGGACGCTAGGGAGATCATCTAAGCTGGCGGGTGTGGGAACTCATCTTTATGGGGGTTCAAGAGCCCTGACATTCTTTGGAATGAAGAGATGGAGTGATGGGAACTACTCACCTCGTTGATAAGAAACTGGAGTTGAATGACAGCAGCTCCACTCTCATGCTGACAGTAACATTCCACGCCAGGACGTCCAAATCTGTACAAGTTTGGTTCAAGGAATAAACCAACCAGTTCACGCTTTGAAAAACACCGCAAAAAGAAAGTGAAGAAGATGGAATTTAAGATTCAAGAAAATTTGATTATCATTAATATCACATGGCGGCACGGTGTTTTAGTGGTTAGCACGTTCGCCTCTCAGCACTAGGGATTTCCGGTTCGAATCCCCATCTGGGTGGAGTTTCCATGTTCTCCCCGTGTCCGTGTGGGTTTCCTACCACAGTCCAAAAACATGGCTCAAGTCCATTGAGTTCTCCAAATTGCCCCATATAGAGTGTTTCTGTGTAAGTGAGTGTGTGCCCAGCGATGGATTGGCATCCTGTCCTTGATGTATCTGCCCAGCGCCCGAAATGTTCTCCCCTGGATGGGCATGGGGAACCCCCCCGCGACCCTAATATAGGATAAAAGCGGAAGATAATGAATGAATTAATATCACATATGGTACATGAGATAAGAACGAAATTATGGGTCACGAACCCCGATTACCCTGTTATTTTAAAGTTATAATTTAAATTTTAATTTTAAAGAAGAAAATGAGATAGTGGTTAGCTCGTTCTCCTCTCAGCTCTAGGGATTCCTGGTTCAAATCCCTTTCTGGGTGGAATCTCCATGTTCTCTTCGTGTGCCGTGTGGGTTTCCTCTGGGTTCTCCAGTTTCCTCCCACAGTCCAAAAACATGAATCACTGAATTCTCCAAATTACCCCATATAGAGAGTGTGAGTGAGTGAGTGAATGAGTGTGCCCAGTGATAGATTGGCACCCTGTCCTGGGTGTATCTGCCCAGAGTCTAAAACGTTCTCCCCCTGGGCATAGGGAAGCCCCCCGCAACCCTAGTAGAGGATAAAGTGGAAGATAATGGATGGATGGATGGATGGATGGATGGATGGATGGATGGATGGATGATTCCTTCTTAAAAGAAAAGGTGGAACCCGTACTGTTTTCCTTTGAGGTCCAGAAGCTGGATTTCTGTTGGACTAGTGGCATTGCAGTCCTGCTCGGGCACTGGGCAGATACATCCAGCACAGGGTGCTAACCTAATCGCTGGGCACACATTCACTCACTCTCAACATATAGGGGCAATTTGGATACAGAGCAGCCAATTTACCTTGAATCTTTGTTTTTGGATTGTGGGAGGAAACCTGGGAACCCAGAGGAAACCAATGTGTGACAGACATAAGAAAAAAATATGAAATGTCCACCAAGATCTGGAGAGCCAAACGTGCTAATCAATAAGCCACGGCGCCTCCCAATTCTCCACCAACATTCCATCATTTTGGAAAAAGCCTACCCATGTGTGTAAGCTATTACAAATATAACCATTTAAAACGCATGAACCATCTTAAAATTGTATGTTCTAAAAGCTTTTGTGGGTGTAACCTGTAATGTTCTTTACAGGAACAAAAGCTGATACAATATATGTGTGCAAGCTGTGAGTTTTGCCTGAGGGGGGCGTTGCTTAAAACTGTATAAAGTGTCCAAACTTAATGATGCAGATGTTTAGTTATGTAACAAAAGAGTAACTCTGCATTAGAATTCACCAGAAATATCATTTCTATGTTTGATTATTGAAGTGTTTGCTATTTCTAAATTAGACATATTGCTGGAGCAATATGTACCTAATTTTTTTTTTTTTACAGCAGGAGCTCCTGGGTTTGATTCCCAGGCAACAAAATGTTCTGTGAGCACTTTGCATGTTCTCCTCAAATCGGCAGGATATATTCAGCACAGTCCAAAAGTGTTCTAGCAGATAAACTGCTGATGCTATATAGCTCCTTTAGATTGTGTGTGTTCATTTGTCTGCATTCGTTCTGAAACAGACTGTTGTTCATCCAGGGAGACTCGCTTTAAAGGTTTTTGTGCCCCCTTTAGACCATAATCATCCATCCATCCATTATCTTCTGCTTTATCCTCTGTTAGAGTCGTAGGGGGGGTTCCAATCTATGCCAATCCAGGGGAGAACATTTTGGGTGCTGGGAAGGGTGCTTGAACACCAAGTACAGGGCGCCAATCTATCACTGGGCACACACTCACTCACACAGACACACTCTATATGGGGCAATTTGGAGAATTCAATTGACTTGATCTATGTTTTTAGACTGTGGGAGGAAACCGGAGAACCCAGAGGAAACCCACGCGGACACGGGGAGAACATGGAAACTCCACCCAGATTTGGGTTTGATCCGTGAATCCCTAGCGCTGAGAGAAGAACATGCTAACCACTAAGCCACCGTGCCACCCTAGACCATAATCAGGCTCAAAATAATCCATAATAATTTAGACATGTTGGACTTCACGTCCATAAACGTACATTCAATTCAAAGTAACTTACCCATTTGGTCATTTACATTTGTTCATTTAGCTGACACTTTTATCCAAAGACAAGGTGTTAATCACAGCACCCCCTGGAGAAATGAGGGTTAAGGGCCTTGCTCAAGGACCCACAATGGTAACTTCAGTGGACCTGGGATTAAACCTACAACCTTCAGATTGATAGCCCAATGCCCCAACCACTGAGCTACCACACCCACCTACCAAAATTTTAACCATCAATACTACTACACTAACATTAACCATAACCTCCCAACAATGTTGTATATACCTGTATATGTGTACACACACACACACACACACACAAAACTCAATGTGAGGTTTGGCATCATGTCCCTAATTCCCCACCCTCACCCATGAGCTGGCTTTTCTCCACGTACCCTGGTTTCTTCTCACATCAAAGAGACTGGTCTGTGGATGTACCTGTTTCTCTTTATAGCCTCTAGGTGTAGAGAGTGGGAGTTTATTATGTCTGTGAAAGACTGCTAAATATAAAAGTGTTTCAAAGATGGAATTCACCCAGATTTCAATTTAGCAAAAGGCTTTCTTTTTTTCAACATTGTTCAAAAAACTAGTAAATTAAAACCACGTTAACAGACATGGCCATATTGACAACACAGTTAAGAAATTTGAAATCTTACTTTATCAAATTCTATATTGTTTTCAGTTCTGTAATTTTGGTGGAAATATTTGCCTCAACAGCATAATAAACAAACTCCTGGCTTTTTGATTTTCTACTCGTAATCTGAAACCTAAATGCCATATAATTTCTTACAGTTGTACTCTAATGAATAACGTAATCAATACCTGCCATCATATCCAGATTTAGAGGCAGGGGGGGCTAGAGGAGAAACATGCTGAGATGTCTGACGAAAGCTGGAGGCTGGAAAAGACCTTCAACTGACCCTGTTCATGTCAAAACCTCTGAGCTTTCAATAATGGACGGATCGCCCAGAAGGCAAAGAGGTAACGAGAGGGAGAACGAGAGGAAGAGAAATGTAAAAAGATGAAAGGGCAGGAAAGAAGATGGAGAAGCAGGGCCTTTGCTTCCTCCTGGAGAACACGACTTCATCAGGACAACCACCATGAGACAGGAATTATTTTAATTTTTAATAATTATATTTGCTGCCAGATGATTCTCAGCACTGCATTGATACTGATGTGGTAGTGGTGTGTGTGTGTGTTGCGCTGGTACATGTGGATCAGACACAGCAGTGCTGCTAAGATTTAGGAACCCATTAACAACTGGACTAACACTGACTAACAACAGCGTCAGGTCCTGAATTGGTATTTTAATCATAGGATACATTATATGGCTTTTAGGAGACACTATACATTTATAATGTTCTTATTTTATGTCATTTTCCTCCGCTTAATCCTTTACTACGGTCGTGGGTGGGGGGGTTACCTGGGTTACTCCTATCCAAGGAGGAATGCCTCAGGCGCTGGACAGACAAGACACCAATCCATCACTAGGCACTTACTCACACACACTATATAGAGGCAATTTAGATCAGCTAATTCACCTTGACTCAATGTTTTTGGACTGTAAAAGGAAACCAGAGATCCAGGAGAAAGTCTGCGTGGATACAGGAAGAACATGAAAACTCCACCCAAATCGGGATTTGAAAGTAAATCCCCAGTGCTGAGAGACGGACGTGATAAATGCTGCACACAGAGTTGCTCCATTTATAATGTAATATATTATATATAAAAAAAAAAAAAAATAAATACTTCCAGGGCGGCATGGTGGCTTAGCATTTAACACGTTCACCTCTCAGCGCTAGGGATTCCCAGTTCAAATCCCCAGCTGGGTGGAGTTTTTTTATGTTCTAGCCATGTCCACGTGGGTTTCCTCTGGGTTCGCCAGTTTCCTCTCACAGTCCAAAAACATAGATCAAGTCAATTGAGTTCTCCAAATTGCCCCATATAGAGTGTGTATGTGTGTGTGTCTGTGTGAGTGAGCGTGTGCCTAACGATAGATTGGCGCCCTGTCCTGGGTGTATCTGCCCAGCGCCCGAAACGTCCTCCCCTGGATGAGCATGGGGAACCCCTCCATGACCCTAATAGAGGATAAAGCGGAAGATAATGGATGGATGGATGGATAAATACTTCTATATCCAGTTGGGTGTCAGGTTTCGAAAAACATCTTAAAAAATCGAATATTATTTTTATAGCAGCACAACAGGATGTTCGTTAAGACATTACATTAAAATTTCATCCTGATACGTGTAATCATCAGAATGTTCATACATGCTGAACTGAAATATATTAAACACATCAACATTAAAAACATTCTAATGGACCTGAAATGCGCTCGTACACACATTTTGATAGGAGCTCTTTAAAAATTTAAATCCCGGATCTATAACCAGCTCATGATATACTGAGCTGTGGAAATCCATGGTGCTACTGTAGGCTGTGTGCAGTCATTAAAATGCAATAAACCTACGCACGCTCTCAGACATTTACAAAACAGTCATGTTTTACAAGAGACTTAAATGGCATGAAAATGTCCTGGCCCTTATTACTGGGCAGGAAACCTTCAGTGAATGCATTAACACAACGGCTGAGAGCAAGTGCTGCTTTGTTACAGTTCGCACGAGTGCAACGATCAAATCTGACCAGCACGTCAGTGTGATGCGTGTTAAATAAAAGCTCAAATAAGCAACAGACATTAAGCTAAGCTAGCTTAAACTAGTTCTACAGTTACATTTGGTCATTTAGCAGACGCTTTTATCCAAAGCGACTTACAATCTGAGCAATCTTAAGTGGGCCTTGCTCAAGGACCCACACTGGTAACTTCAGTCAACCTGGGATTTGAACACCCAACCTTCAGATTGATAGCCCAACGCCCTAACCACTGAGCTACAACGCCTTTTTATAGTTTTAAGCATTTAACTACACATAATTGCTTATTACTGTTACTAATACCAGAGTACGGGTGTGGTAGCTCAGTGGTTAAGATGTTAGGTTAAGGATATCAATCTGAAGGTTGCTGGTTCAAATCCCAATTCTACTGAATTTATCAATGTGGGTCCTTGAGCAAGACCCTTAACCCTTATTGCTCCAGGGGGGCTGTATCATGACGTCTCCTGTTTCTGACCATCAAATTGGGATACTTGTAAGTCCCTTTGTCTGAAAGCATCTGCTAAATGACAAAGTAATATTTGGGTATAATGATTAATGATGTTACATCACAGACGGAATGGTGGCTTAGTGGTTAGCCTCTTATTAGTCATTTGCCTCTCAGCGCTGTTAATCCAGAGTCAAATTCCAAGCTGAATAAAGTTGTGAACATGAACATGTTCTTCCCATCTCCACAGTCCAAAAAACACATATTCAGGTAAACTGTCTCCTGTAGATATAGTGAGTGTGTGTGTACTCAGTAATGGATTGGTGTCCTGTCATAGAAGTCCTCCTCCGGATGGGCATGGGGACCCCCCACCTGCGCATCCCTAGAACGAATTAGTTTAACAGAACGCCAACATATCAACACAGACTGAACCAAAACGAGGTACAAATTACACACAGAACTTTATGATTAACAGACCAATTTAATAACACCCTGCGTCCCTCAGTCCCATGTACCATGTTAATTACAGCCAGAATATCAAGTTGTTGTAGTCCTATAATCCTATGTGATGCCCACTTATCAGCTCTGCCTAATTACCACCTGTACCATCTCTAGTGTACCGTGCCAATTTCAACACCCACCAAATGAGTGCATAAGGTACGCGAGAAAAGTCAATATTAACAAAATAACTACATTACAGTTTTATTTAGAACACATGTAGCACCCACAATTCCACAGCCTTTTTATATTGTACAAGTTAGGTTTTAAAGATCTTATATTTAATAATATTGCTGCTGTATTCCCTTCTATAATAATTTTCTTGGAGGTTACAGAACAGAACAGTGTTCAGAACAGTTCAACTTCATACATCTTTTAAAGCTTTTTCTTCTTCCTTGGTTTGTACTTTTATTTATTTACAGCAGTGGACGTTCTTATATGAAATGTTCTTGGCAGTCTGATGCATGAGACAGCCTTTTAGTTGTTGCTTCAGAAAGCTGCTTTGTACATGTGAAACTTAAAAGAACAAGAAAATATCAGCTGGTGAAGTGCCACCCCCCTAATCGTAAAATTGCTTTTATTATTTGGTTTTTCTGCCGCTTCAGTTTCCAAATATTTTGTTAGTATCATCCAAAATCTGTAGCTCTGTTCTTAAGCACAATTCCATTTTTGGATGTAACATTTAATACAAAATTAAAGAACAATACATTATTCATATGTGAGTGTTTTCATTCAGTGATGTCTGACCCTTGATATTCTTCAGGCCAGTTTGGCCAAGTGCTTTTAATGCAGTTTGTTAAGACAAAAATTAATATCACATTGGGGACGTGTCCCATTTTATATTCTCCATCCATCCATTATCTTCCGCTTTATCCTATATTAGGGTCGCATGGTGTTCCCCATGCCCATCCAGGGGAGAATGTTTCGGCCGCTGGGCAAAAACACCCAGGACAGGGCGCCAATCTATTGCTGGGCACACACTCACTCACACAAACACATACACACACTATATGGGGCAATTTGGAGTACTCAATTGACTTGATTCATGTTTTTGGACTGTGGGAACCGGCGAACCCGGAGGAAACCCACGTGGACATGGTGAGAACATGAAAACTCCACCCAGATGGGGATTCGAACCAGGAATCCCTAGTGCTGAGAGGTAAACGTGCTAACCACTAAGCCACCGTGCCACCCATTTTCTATTCTCTTCACTAACCATATAGATGGACTTTGTAGTTTTACAATTACAGACTGTAGTCCATCTGTTCTCTGTTGGTTCTCTGTTGGTCAGGACCATCACAGAACAGGTATCATCTGGGTGTTGGATTGTTTTTTGTCAGTTCTGCAGTGACACTGATGCAGTGAGGAGGTTTTAGTGCAGCAGTGCTGTTGTGGTTTCATTTAAACACCTCAGTGACACTGCTGGGATAGGAATAATGCACCAACCAAGTAATACCTGCTCTGCGGTTGTACTATTGGGGTCCTGACCATTAGAGAACAGAGTAAACACGATATGTACTGTAGTCTACAAACAGATTGACTACAAATTCCATCTTTACAGTGGAATTGATAACATGGAGCAAAAAAGGGTAGTATCCAAACGTCTGACTGGTACTATACATTAGATATATGTGCAAAATCGATGTTTGTTTTATTCAGATAATCTGATAAAAGTTTCCATACTTTAAAAACAACTACCTCAGAAGAACGTCTGTATACAATCGCACATACACACACTGCACGTGTACAACAGGACCTAATTAATTCATCTAATTGACTCTCTAAATAACTAAACTCTAGAGAGATCTTTGATTTATTAGCAGACCAAACAATTAGGTCCCAGCTGCATAACTTGTTTGTTTTGCTGAAATCAACTGCGTTCACCATGAGCAGACTGCAGCACGCTGCCAAACCAGGCCCTCTGCAAATCCAGCAAAGACAGCAGCTTGCCTGCTTCCCCTAAACTAATAATACAATTCATAACGGGAAATATGTGATAAATACGTCCTCACTTCCCAAACTATTTTTCACAGAGCTATAATTATGCACGCTGATGGAACCATATAGTAGAGCAAATCCAGCCCTAACAACTTTCTATAGGAGAAAGGAATCATACCTTTTGGCGGAACAGTGGGTCATCTATAAAAATGTATAGCATCATCAGCGCACACCATCCTGAGATAGATGGCTTCTTTTGGCTCTCCGGCTGACGCCTCATTCGCACCCACCCACACCCGAATGTGCATGCTGTCACCAGGCCTTGCTTTTATATTTCAGCCTGTAAGCTGAGATATTGTGAAAACTCAGAGTCCAGGCAGCATGCAGGAGTCCACCGCGCCACTGCCCATTAAAATCTCCAAGCTAAGCTGGGTGTGATGGGTTGCTGGAGTGCATCCAGGCCTTGCTGCAGTGGACGGTATTAATGACCCTGTCTAAATTTAGCCTTTTACCGTGCAAGCTTCACAATTCAGGGAGCTCTACCGCAGCAGAGCAGGTGTATTCTGATGAAATCATCCTGAATAAAACAGACATCGGGGCTGAAAAGGCAAAGTTCAGGCAGATTTTCTAATAGCCAGCAGTGTGGAGAAAATCACGACAGATTAAGGCCACTGGTTTGCTTAAATTCCCTCAAGGGACAATTTGATAAGAACCCAGTGCCAAGGAAATGTCACATCTAATTAATTTCGACGATCACAGTGCGAGGTAGTTATGACAGGTATGCAGGACCATACCAACTTTCCAGGTTAGATAGAGATATCAAAAAAAGGAAGCATAACTTTAATTTGAAGTGTATATTAGCTCTTTTTTAACGTATTTCTGCTTCTAATTTTTGCACTGGGAGGCTCTCTGGATAATCGCAGCCTGTGATTGGCCATCCTTATCAAAAAGCAGAAACCAGCTGCAGAAAAGATGTCGGCTTGTGGTAAAGGAACAAGACCTGCAACCTGACAGTTCACAGTTTGATTCCAGGTCCCACCGAGTACCATGGCTGAAGTGCCCTTGGGCAAGGCAACCCCTCTGGGTCCACCCCTCTGGGTCCACCCCTCTGGGCACAAGTGCTTACTTCACAGTGCGTGGATAAGTGTGAGTTTCACACTCCTCTGTGGCAGAATAGATCACTTTCAACAAAATACTAATAGATAACACTAATAATCATTAACAAATCCAAAAAGTGTGTGTTAGGTATATGGTTAGGGTGTTGGGCTATCAATCTGAAGGTCCACTGAAGTTACCAATGTGGCTCCTTGAGCAAGGCCCTCTGCCTTTATTGCTCCAGGGCTGCAGTATCATGGCTGACCCTGTATTGTAACCATGTATTGCAACCATGAAGTGGCTTTAGATAAAAGCAACTGCAAAATAAAATGGAATGTAAAATGTGATTGTGAAGAAAAAAAAGCACCAAGACCAGCTCATGTATGCGCACACGGTGCAGTCCCATCACAAAACCCTGTCACGAAGTATGAATACACTGTACAAGCAGTAAGCACTTTCCATTTCAGTAAGAGCAATGAGCCTGTTTAACCAAGCAAAGCTGCGTAATGACTTGAGCAAGCGAAGTGTTTAGGGTATAAACAGTATTAACTTCATGCCTTAAAGTTCATTCCAACTCAGAATATCAATATCAATATCGCCTCCTCACCTCAGCCCTCTGATCAAATCTGCCATGTGTTTAACAGGAAGGCGATCGATATGAAGGAATGAAACACGAGAGACATGGGATGTGATATGTAGAGTAGAGAACATAAACGTTACGTACAGACATTTAATAACAGCATTTAAACACAGACGAAGACGACACGCAGAGTTGTACTGCTGTGGAATGAGCATTAGTTCATTAATATTAATGGCGATTCCTGTGTTTACACAGATGGTGTGGCTTTATAATCCACTAAGCGGTATCTGACCTTTCAGATCCAGATGACAGCTTATGCAGTACTACTACACTGATCACTTCTCTTTCTCCTTACTGTTACTACTACCAACAAAAATATACCCTGCAGACTCCTCTCTTTTTATTATTACCACCCCTATATTAGCTTCATTTGTTTGTCTGTGTGTCTGGTAAAAAGAAAGTGTGGCCAAATTTTTGACTGGTTCTGTATGTAACTGTTGGATGGTATATATGCCATCAAGCCAAATTCCCAATTTATTAGTCCGTCCTAATACTAAAATCAATATGTTACTTAATTCGGATCATGTGTCAAGTACTGTTGGATTATTTAGTCACAACTACAACCGCTCATGTCATTAAATACATAGTGGGGCAATAAATTATTAAAAGTACATTTTAATAAATAAGCTGTTACACATAAAGGTCTTTTTAGTTTGATTTTATTAAAAGCAACCATACAACCATAGGGTGGTTTAGTGGTTAGCATGTTCTCAGCACTAGGGATTTTCGGTTCGAATCCCAATCTGGGTGAAGTTTCCATGTTCTCCTCGTGTCCACGTGGTTTTCCTCCGGGTTCTGTGGTTTCCTCCCACAGTCAAAAAACATGGATCAAGGTCAATTGAATTCTCCAAATTGGTCCATATAGAGTGTGTCTGTGTGAGCGAGTGTGTGCCCAGCGATAGATTGTCGTCCTGTTCTGGGTGTGCCCCGCGCCCGAAACGTTTTCCCCTGGATGGGCATGGAGAACCCCCCGCGACCCTGTTAGAGGATAAAGCGGAAGATGATGGATGGATGGAAGGCAACAACCATGAATATTCAGCAAACACCAATTCATCTACAGTGGTCTTCCTCAAGCTCCTAACACAGGTTGCCTGTGTCCAATTACACACTCAAGATCCCCTGACCCTTTTTAAACCAGTGGAAAGAAGATTGGAACGATGACAGCATGTGGTGAGAAACTAAAATAATACAGAGAGAAACACCAAACCATCATGTAGGAGTTTACCCTGTGTAATGAATAATGAATGCACTGTGAGCCAGTGTGTGCATTTAGCTGGGTTAACATTCTACATTATCCAAATGCAGAAGAATTGCCATTATTAGCTCGAGCTGATTATCCAGAGAGGTTTTTTATGACCAACATCCCACCACTTCACCGGATGTTACAATACCATCAATCTCCCAAAGCCCATAGACTTCCATTCTTAAAACGTCCAATGTGTTTAATAAAATGCATGGTCGGAAGCGCGTCTCCATCATGTCAGCTGGTGAAGGTTAGTAAAGGTTAATGGATTGGGTTATAGAGCTAGAGCAGCTAACTAGACGCCTAAAATGACCTTTTTTAAAGCAAAGCTCAGAACACGTTGCAGTGTGTAAAGCAAATCAAAGCAAACATGAGCTCTAAAGCACTTATTGACAAAATACAGACTTACAATCAGCGCCATTTAAACACAAATTCAACTAAAATACAACTTTTTTAATAGAAAGTTCTTAATCTGGAAACTGTTTTAATAAAAGTACAATCCCAACACCAATGATTTTCTTAAATACTGCTTAACACACTCATTTTCGGTGATGTTTAAGGTGTTCACATACTTTTGGTCATGGAATGTAGGTCAAAACTCAACGCAGTGAGTAAAATCGGTTAAAAAAACAAACCCTAATGCTGTAGCTGCTGCCCACTTTGCTCCTGCCATCGCAAATCACCCACTCCATTCATATTTTAGCCAGTCCAAGAACAACATGTACATGAGAACCCGAATACACACGTACTCCATCCGATCCCGGAGCAATTCCGAGTGCAAAGTGCTGATAAGGTGGCTGTTAACAGGAGGCCATGCACAAACCGAGAGAAGAGAGTGAGCAAAATGAGAAAAAAAAGCAATCTGATAGAACAAATTGGAATAAGAGAACTAGGGATCGAAAGAGAAGCCGACGCAATGATGTGGATGGTGAACGGAATGGAAAAGCCGGGAAATGAAAAAGAGGTAATCAGGAAAAGAATACACAAGCGTGTCAAAAACAGAAGGCAGAGGAGGGAAAAGAAATGCCACAGAGGCAGAACCCAAGACTGAGGAGCAAATGAATGAGAAATAAAAAAGACTAAATGCTTTTTATTGCTGGATTATTCGCATAAATTAGCTGCATGTTATGGAGAAAAGTTGCTCGTCTCCATCCAAGTGACATCATCCCGAGGGGTGATAACTCAAAACATGGTGGTATCCAAGCAAGATTTGGAACTACTGATTAGTATGATTTACAACCACTGTCACAGTCATGTATGGCCGAACAAATCTATAAATGTTTAAACCTTTAATGCATTGCACCATTGCACGAGATTTAAGGGATTCAAGAACATACCATCCATCCATCCATTATCACCATTATCCTCCACTAGGGTCACGGGGGGTGGGGGTTCCCCATGCCCATCCACTAGAAAACGTTTCGGACACTGGGCAGATACACCCAGCACAGGACGCCAATCCATCACTGGGTACACATTCACACACACAGACACACTCTATATGGGGCAATTTGGAGAATTCAATTGACCTTCATCCATGTTTTTGGACTGTGGGAAGAAACCAGAGAACCTGGAGGAAACCCACACAGACACGGGGAGGACATGGAAACTCCACCCAGATTGGGTTTTGAACCAGGAATCCCTAGCGCTGAGAGGAGAACATGCTAACCATTAAGCCCTATTCCAGCATCTTTATGTTATATTCTTATCATTAGACTTCACATATCTCATCTCATTATCTTCTACTTAATCCTATACTAGGGACTAGGGTCATGGGGGGTTCTCCATGCCCATATGGGGAGACCGTTTTGGGCAGATACACCCAGGACAGGGTGCCAATCCATCGCTGGGCACAAACTCACTCACTCACACACACTATATGGGGCAAATTAGAGTATTTATTGTGTCCTGGATGAAACTTATATTTATTCAAGGTGAATTGGATTGCCCCTATATAGTGTGTGAGTATGTGCGAGTGATGGATTGGCCCCATCCTGGGTGGATCTGCCCAGTGCCTGAAATGTTCTCAGCTGGATGGGCATGGGGAAACCCACCGCTGTGACTCTGAGAGGATAAAGCTGAAGATAAAGAGATGAGATGATGAAATTCACGCCAGCAGAATTCAGAGTGTAAATATCGAAAACACAGGATGTATAAGTATCGTGATATGTTTCAGTACTGCAAAGCCCTAATCACATGTCTTATCACCCATGCTGAGTAATGATTAAAGGCTTTTAAGTCGGTTTGCCCTTTATTTGAACTCGTCTTTCTATAATATGCAGCCATATTATATGTGCACATGTGGAGAAGAACATATGACAAGGCCTCTCAGCCTTACAGCAAACACAGCATGACACTTACTGTTAATATATACGCCATACAGAGACACAGGATGAACACTGACAGTAGGGGGGGGGGGGGTTTAAAAAAGAAGACCAGAAATATAAAGGAAGGGATATATGCAAGAAAAGGATAGATGATACTCTGCCTTCTCCAGAGGGGTCATTAAGTCTCCAATGAAAATACCCATCCCAATAATTTATGGTCTTCAAAATCGTGAAAGCAAAACAACAGTTTCAGGATTAAACTGATTCTTTTCTAATCCATATATCTTATTTATGTTTGCGGACGTGTGCCAGGACCTACGCCAGTGCTCACAGCTCAATGGCAGGAAAACAGTCCATAGCAGTCTAGACACAGACGAATACAGATACATCCATCCATCCATCCATCCATTATCTTCAGCTTTATCCTCTATTAGGGTCGTGATGGGGTTCCTCATGCCAATCCATGGGAGAACATTTCAGGCATTGGGCAGATACACCCAGGACAGGACACCAATCTAACGCTGGGCACACACTCACTCACACAGGCACACTCTAAATGGGGCAATTTGGAGAACTCCATTGACTTGATCCATGTTTTTGAACTGTAGGAGGAAACCGGAGAACCCAGAGGAATCCCACGTGGACACAGGGAGAACATGGAAACTCCACCCAGATTGGGATTCGAACCAGGAATCCCTAGAGCTGAGAGGAGAACGTGCTAACCACTAAGCCACTGTACCGCCCCATACCCGTGCCTCTAGTTTCTATTTTTATTATAACCTTATTAGACATATTTTATATCATTACCTTCTGCTTAATCCTATACTAGGTACGAGGGTCATGGGGGGGGTTCACCATGGCCATCTGGGGGAGAACGTTTCGAGCACTGGGCAGATACACCGGATGACAATCCATTGCTAGACATAAGATACACCAGATACAGGGTGACAATCCATTGCTAGACACAAACTCACTCACACACTATATGGGGCAAATTAGAGTATTTATTTGGACTGTCGGAGGAAACCGGAGAACCTGGAGGAAACCCATGAGGACACGGGGAGAACATGGAAACTCCACCCAGATTGGGATTCAAACCTGGAATCCCTAGCGCTGAGAGGCGAACGAATACAAATACAGACACATGCAAATGAAAGCACAGTTAAGGTCCTTCTACTCAGAGATCAGCACTTACTTAAAAAAAAACGGTTTAGTTCACGTCGCAAAAGGCATTTGGTTAACATTTATGATTCAAACCCATCCATCCATCCATTATCTTCCACTTTATCCTCCATTAGGGTCACAGGGGGTTCCCCATGCCCATCCAGGGGAGAACGTTTTTTTAACTTTTTTGGCAGATACACCAAGAACAGGGCGCCAATCCATCGCTGGGCACACATTCACTCACACACACACTCTATATGGGGCAATTTGGAGTACTCAATTGACTTGATCCATTTTTTGGGCTGTGGAAGGAAAGCGGAGAACCCGGAGGAAACCCACGCGGACACAGGGAGAACATGGAAACTCCACCCAGATTGGGATTCGAACCGGGAATCCCTAGTGCTGAAAGGAGAACATGCTAACCACTAAACCACTGTGCTACCCTGATTCAAACCCTATGACTTAAATTCATACAGACAAGGCAAACCTGGGATAAGAACCTAGGTCCTTCTTGTTGTAAAGTGCGAGTGCTCATCATTAAATCATTCAGACTTGCAGAACACACTTCTATCTCACAAGTAGCGATAGTTATTATAGATTAGTGAGCTTTAATTATATCTTATATTAAATTTAGAAATAAGTTGCTGAATCACACACTTCTCTGACTGGATCTTAGGTTTAAGGACAATACTGCTACCTCCCTGTTTTCACAGAGACGCAGAGGAAAAACGTCTGAGGTTCTAGGTGGGTTTTACAATGCGTTTTACTCAAAAGTTGATTAATGGCCCTTGAGCCGTGAGTATAAGCCAACGGTGAGTGGGGAAAAGACGGAAGGTGAGCCTCATCAGGCGCTGCATCGTTCCTAATCCCCTTAAACATGTTCCTCTTGTCCCTGTCTCGCACTTTGCTCCCTCACAGTTCCCTGGGTCCCAGCCCATAAAGCTCAATGTGACAGTTGGATTGGAGATACAAAACACAGTCATTTACTATACACAGAGGACGGACGACGGGGAGAACCACGGAGCACAGGAGGAGCTGTACTGAGAAAACAAGAGAGCGAGAACATTTTATATTACATCTAATATTATCATTATGTTTATCCCACATACAGAAAAATCAAAAGTTTGGACTCACCCCCCTTTTTGCTTCACTGATTGTCCATGTAAGTTTCACTTACTGTGAAGATAGACTTTGTACAATTCCAGACTGTAGTTCATCTGTTTGTAGACTACAGTGTTTACTATCGTGTTTACTCTGTTCCCCAATGGTACCACCACAGAGCAGGTATTATTTGGTTGGTGCATTATTCCTATCCCAGCAGTGTCACTGAGGTGTTCAAATGAAACTACAGCAGTACTGCTGCACTAAAACCCCCTCACTGCATCAGTGTCACTGCAGAACTGACAATAAACAATCCACCACCCAAATGATACCTGTTCTGTGATGCTACTGACCAAAAGAGGTACAGAATACCAACAGAAAACAGATGGATTACAGTCTGTAATTGTAAAACTACGAAGTCCATCTATATGGTAAGTGAAGAGAATAGAAAATGGGGCAAAAAGGGGACGTGTCCAAACTTTTGGCTGTAGTTGTTAGGGATATTAATTTTTGTAATCAACCAAATGATACCTGTAGAGTACAACAGAGAACAGAGAACCAACAGGAGACTAACATTAGCAAAAAACAAATGCACCACTGTCTGTAATTGTAAAACTAGTGGATCTGTATAGAACACCAGCAAAAGTATGAGGACAGCAAATTTCCAAGCCCTATTTCCAAATGTGGACATGTGTGTGTGTGTGTGTGTGTGCGCGCATGTTCTTGGTTCTTGTTCTTGATGTGTGTGTATGTTCTTGGTGGTTGTTCCAGTCCCAAAAGTGGTTTCCTAATGTAGTGCAAAGCTGAAAGTCACTGAAATCTAGAGTACAAGTTTATTTATTAGGTAAAAAATGGGTAAGAATTATATAAGTAAAGCCATTACATACAGAAATTTCTTTCTCTCCCTCTCTCTCACACACACACACACACACACACACACAACTTTCTTTGACAATAGTACTGCTATTAGAAATGCATGACTCTGCAGTAGCTCTAAGGAAAAGGCACCTGGTGATTGTATGTGTGTGTGAGTAAGTGTGTTCGAGCCTGAGGAGAGGCAACGTTTGTTATTCGGGGATATCTTTTGGTGCATTCAGCAACCTCTGCCATCAGAGGCTCACAGAGAAGAAGAGATCAAAGCAAAGCGAGGGAGGTTTAAAGGCTGGAAGAACACTAATACTTTAAACCTACACATGCCCCTTAGGTTGAGCCCACTAGGCCATCATTTATCCCAAATTTCCAGCCTAAGCCTCGTGAAAAAAAAAAAAAATTCCTTTTTGTGTCAGATTCATATTAAGTAATTTTTACAGTGGATGTCAGTGAAGATATCAATTAGCTACGTGAACTGAATAAAATACTTCCGTTTGGGCCTCATTGCTGTTTAATAATGAACGACCTGTTCTTTTAGAAAAGAGGTAATAGCAGGGAAGTTATTATTTGCTATTGGAAAATCGGTAGTTTTGGTCCTTAAATCTGATTGGCTAAACCGTTTGTCTAGCCGTGACATTACTGCCGATAATGCACACCTCTGAGTAGCTCACATTCGGATCATTGCATGATTTACAATAAAATATTTAAATCAATAATGCAGAAGAATATAAACAGCGAGCTGATTTCTGATGAGCACTAAACCATAATTATGTCAATGTTTTTTATCCAAAGCACTCCAAGTTAGAATTCATGAGGTCAGAGTCAGTCATGACACAGCAGACCTGGAGCAATGAGGGTTATGGGCCTGGCTCAAGGGTCCACAAGGGCCACTGTAGTTTAAATCCTTCCACACCCCCACACCCAAAGATCTTACCAAAGAGCATATAGAGGCTTAATACCATGTTCCAAAGTTTTAACCAATCACATTAAGTGTTTAGAGCTAACGCCACAGGTTGGCACTCAGTTGTATACTGTATGCTTCCAACATTCAGTGGTAACCGTTTGGGAAAGGGCCTTTTTTATTCCAGCCTGACCCCAGTGTGATTGGAGGTAAAGAACTTGACTGGTCCACATAAAGCCCCACATAGGGCCCTAACTCGAATTTATCCAATTAGGATGGACTACAGTGGAGTTGCAGCACAGTGGCATAGTGGTTAACACGTTCGCCTCTCAGCGCTAGGGAGTTTCCATGTTCTACCCGTGTCCGTGTGGATTTCCTCCAGGTTCTTCGGTTTCCTCCCACAGTCCAAAAACATCAATGAAGGTCAATTGAATTCACCAAAGAGCCCCATATAGAGTGTGTCTGTGTTTGTGTGAGTGAGTGTGTGCCCAGTGATTGATTGGCGCCCTGTTTTGAGTGCATCTGCCCAGCGCCCGAAACGTTCTCCCCTGGATGGGCATGGGGAACGCGCCCCTAGTAGATCATAAAGAAGATAATGGATGGATAAATAGATAGAGTGGAGTTTGCAAACCCAGCATGTTTATCCAACAGGAATGTCTGATCAACACCTCAGGATAAAAATCCCAGCATTCACTCTTCTGGGAAAGGCTTCTGGAATATTTTTACTACTACTGCTTCCGCACATAACCGCATGTCCATCTGTTATCAGCACTGTAACCTTATACATGAGAATTTTGCAGGCCCATGATTGAAGATCAATTTCCAATATAAACATGTCTACACGAAAGTCGATGGATAGCACTCTGTTTGTCGATGGATGCTGAGAATACTGTAAGAAAACCAGACTATTTCACTATACACACACATTTGCATCACAACGCCATACACACACATTTGCATCACAACGCTTTGAGAGGTCTTTCTGTCCATCTTGCTGCTGCCTTTTCCTTGATGCATGTTTGACATCACAGCCTGATGAGCATTCAGACCAAATCACATGTTAAGACATAGAAAAGTCCCAGGGCTTTTATGTTCCGAATCATACGTGGCCTCTGGGTCTGTGAGTGAGTATGAACCATGAGTCATCATAGCACATGCTTCATATACAGTATACCACCCCATGCCCATAAATACACATACCCACTCACCCGCGCTATAGGGTCTGTATGATGTCATAGAAAGTAAAAAAAAACTTACGATTATTCTATTTATGTCACTGTATATGGCATGCTGGTGAAATATGGACATGCCGGACCCAACCACGAGATCGAAAACCACAAAAGACAAATAAATATAATAAAAGCAATATAAACACCTCCTGGCTTGTGCACATCGTACACACTATGTATCGTTTTAAACAATATTAAGGATGCACAGGTGAATACAACTCATAACACATAACCCATCCACTTATCAATCCATTATCTTCAGCTTTATCCTCGTGGAGGGGGTTCCCCATGCCCGTCCAGGGGAGAACATTTCGGGCGCTGGGCAGAAACACCCAGGACAGGGTGCCAATCTATCACTGGGCACACACTCACTCACAAAAACACACTCTATATGGGGCAATTTGGAGAATACAAATGATCTTGATCCATGTTTTTGGACTGTGGGAGATTGGGATTCGAACCAGCAATCCCTAGCACTGAGAGGCGAACCTGCTAACCACCAAGCCACGTGCCGCCCTAACACATAACCCATAGAAAAAAATGGGTGTTGAATAATGCAGCATTTAAGAAATAAGAATTACAAACAATTTTAAACTAAATAGGAATTTTAGCTACTGCGGTTAGCTACTCCTGTTCTTGCTCATACTGACCGTGTGTCTTTTTCAACAGAGCTACACAATAAATAAAAACCTTTTAACACTGTTAAAGGTTTTTTTGATAAACGTTGAGTTGTTGCAAAGGCTCAACGCTCTCAGATTCTCTTCTAAAGTAATGCATTTTGGAATATGTATTTGATTTGTTTATACTTAAATAACTGTTTTCAAATCAGACAAAATCTGGAGGTTTCATCTCACAGCTGAATATTACCTACGTACTTAAGTGGACATTCAATATGAATATATGTATGTTCTATAAAAGTAAAAGGGACACAGCATGGCTGTGGATTGTTGCTGGGTGGTGGCTCTCCATGCTCAGAGAAACCGGAAACCTCTTACTCAGCGATCAGCTTTTACTTTAAAAACCAGACTAGATTTTGTCGCAGAAGGTCAGTTTATTAACAATTTCGCTTTTAAATGCATTCATAAATCAAATCCTGTTTTTTTATTATTATAGTGTGTTTGTAACTATTTTATAAAATCAATATGGCACAGCGAAGAGGCTTAATGACTAGTAACACCAAATAACTTATATGATTTATTCACAATAACGCATGCCATCTCTTGTCTAATTGTTTTATTATATGAAGCACTATTGCAATCTTTTAGTAAAGCGGCTCTGCAGATGGATTATTAGATTGGATTTGGGGATATTTTTATCTTCCTCATGCAACTTTAATTCGCCTGATGATTAAAACTGAAACAATGTTGGGATGCCACAACAAGATGCTTTCCATCAACACATGCATATATATATGTAAAATAAAGTGCCTCCTTTTCTCCCACTGACATGTTCAGCCGTTATGTACTTTGTACTTTATAGCTGGAACCGAAACCCATCTTTTTCCTTTCCATCATTGTTTCAGGCTTAATATTTCTCCAAAGGCACATTACTGAGGAGATGGCTGTGGCTGGAAATGAAAGTCGAAATATTTTTAGCGGTGTGTGCTTATGTAAGAGCTCGCTCTTCTGCCCTCCACAACAACACTAAGAAAAGCCAACTTGGCATGCCTCTGCTTTTGCTGAGTAACCAAGTAAACGAGAGAAAGCGAAAAGTGGGAGAAAGTATGAGCAGAGGGCGGAAAGGGTGAAAGATGTTTTTAATTAGCTTGAGAAAAAGATTTCACCCGTTATAAAGTGCAGATGCAGTGCGACAGATAAAGAAAGAGAAAGATGTGATGTAAACACCCACATTGATCCCAAGTCAAGGTCACAGCTGCCACAGTCAGTGACTTACATGTAGTCGCTTAGGTTTGTTTGTGTATTAATGCAAAATGTGTGCGAGTAGGAGGTAAATAAGCATAGACTTCTCTAACACCTGTCTACACTTAAGCAAATATTTTATCAGAACACCCAAGACAGTATGTGTGTCTGTGTGTGTGTGTGTTAATCAGCAGGTCTTAGAGGGTATAAGCCAGGGAAATGAGTGCAGTGGAGAGGTTAGAACAGGCTTTGGGCCTGGAAGCCTCTTTCAAGCAGTGATGAAACAAATCGATGAGCCCTGGGCAGCCTTTGATGGAGAGACAGATTAGCTGAGTGACAGCCAAATCGGGCGGCTCGGCCAGCCTCATTAGTGTAATGACGTGTGAATCGGTGTGTGTGCGGCGTGTGTTTCCGAAGAAGACACTGTTGTAACTGGTGGAGCTGCTGAAGCTGAAAGGTTGAATTGCTGTGGTTATTTTGTATAAGTGCTCATGGATTTATGTGTCTGTGTGTCGGCGCTGTTGAAGCATAGCGTCCTGTGTCTGCTGCCCGTAATTACAGAACAGCCGGGTGACCTCGCGGCCATTAGGCATCCCTAACCCTTCCAAGAAAAGCACGACAGAATGTGTCTGGCTCACCTAGCAACTGGGTTTTATAATGCACACAGCGCACACTCTGTACCGCCATGTTTTTGAACGGTGGGAGGAAACCGAAAAACCTAAGGAAACCCACAGGGACATGGGAGAACATTGAATCCTTCAAGATCGGGATTCGAACCTGGATCCCCAGCGCTGAGAGGCAGATGTGCTAAGTACCTTTCTGCTGTTTAAACATATGTGCTGTATCTGTATCATACCTAAGATTTTTCTCATTTTATTCCTCTGTTTTATGTCTTGTATATTTATCTTGTGTATATAGAGATTTCAAGGGCGGCACGGTGGCTTAGTGGTTAGCACGTTATCCTCTCAGCACTAGGGATTCCCGGTTCGAATCCCCATCTGGGTGGAGTTTCCATGTTCTCCCCACGTCCACGTGGGTTTCCTCCAGGTTCTCCAGTTTCCTCCCACAGTCCAAAAACATGGATTAAGTCAATTCAGTTCTCCAAATTGCCCCATGTAGTGTTTGTGTGCTCTCTGTGTGTGTGAGTGTGTGCCCAGCGATAGATTGGCACCCTGTCCTGGGTCTATCTGCCCAGCGCCCGAAACGTTCTCCGCTGGATGGACATGGGGAACCCTCGCGTGACCCTAATATAGGATAAAGCGGAAGATAATGAATTAATGAACATAGAGATTTCAGAGATGTTCTCCCCGTGTGTGCGTGGGTTTCCTCCGGGTTCTCCGGTTTCCTCCCACAGTCCAAAAACATGGATCGAGTCAATTGAGTTCTTCAAATTGCCCCATATAGAGTATGTTTGTGTGATTGAGTGTGAGTGAGTGTGCCTAGCAATAGATTGGTGCCCTGTCCTGGGTCTAACTGCCCAGCGCTCAAAACGTTCTCCCCTGAACGGGTTCCCCCCCGCGACCCTAATTATAGGATAAAGCGGAAGATAATGGATGGATATAGAGATTTTGATTTAAATTTCTTTAGTTTTTTAAACTTCTTTTAATTGCTAGATATCTTTTTCAACTTTTTCTAATGCATCTGCTGCTGAGAATGTTAATTTTCCCATTGTGGGACAAATAAAGGTCTTATCTTATCTTAAAGACTATAGCACAGTGCTGCCTCTACATTTAAAAATATCTAAGTTAACATCATACAACGAATCAGTACTTATTATACAAAATGCTGCAGCTAGAGTTTTAACTAAAACCAGAAAGTTTGATCACATCAGTCCTGTGTTATCAAACTTGCACTGGCTACCAGTTAAGTTTCGTATTGAGTACAAAATTTTATTGATAACATAAAATTCTACATAATCAGGCTCCACAGTATCTGAGTGAGCTGATTCAATCGTACAAGCCAACACGTGAGCTCCGATCTCAAGGTGCTGGTCTACTCTTAGCTCCTAGAATAAATAAAATTACTGCTGGTAGAAGAGCGTTCTCCCACAAGGCTCCTCAACTTTGGAATAGCCTTCCAGTTACTGTTCGTGATTGTGATTCTGAATCACTATTAATATTTAAAAATAAATTAAAAACACATTTATTTAATCTTGCGTTTAATTAATTAATGCCCTGTAGATAAAGATGTAGATCTCAGGCTTGGCTGTGTTGGGGTGTTAATCTGTGATCAGTGTATGCTGGCGCTTCACCTCTTCACCCACCTCATCATTAATGGGAGGGTGTGGCGCTGAAATGATGCTGTTCTGGGGAGCCCTCTGAACTATGTAGTCTGCAGTATCTGCCCTTTTTTAGTTCTGCTGCTCTAGTGATGCCGGAGTCACATGATGCACTGTGTCAATCAATTACTTATTAATTAAATGCCGTGCTTTATTATTAGCTCCAACTGCCTTCCTCGTCTGTTTCTTTTGAGGTGTGACCGGCTTCCTGGAGATCTTCATCCATGGCTCTGCTGATGAATACTGGATGGAACCTGAATATTAATTGGACTGGCGGTCCTGCAGGACACCCTTAATGGACTCACATATAGTTTTCCAGTTTTTAGATTTTCCCTTTGTTTAATATCTGTACATTAGTGTCCTACATTGTTGTTGCTGCCTGGCCGCTCAAGGAGGATGAGTCCCCCACTGAGTCTTGGTCCTCCCAAGGTTTCTTCCTTGAATAACAACATAAAAGGGAGTTTTTTCTTGCCACTGTCGCGTCGGCTTGCTCTTTCGTGGTTTAAAGGCTTTTCATTCTGTAAAGCTGCTTTGTGACAATGTACTGTTGTAAAAAGCACTATGTAAATAAATAACTTGAACTTGAACGTATTACTATTGGAATATAGCCTGCAGACAATTCTATATTTCTCATTTCATACAAGCCTTCATCACCCAACGTAACCACAAGAACGTCTAGGAACCGCTGTACCTTACAAGACTAACTCTGATTTACATTGCTTTCCATGAAGGTGATACATTTTACTGTAATCCCCCTAAACGTCACTTACTTAGCATTCAGGCTAGCTATAACTCCATTTAGCATCAGTAGTCAGGAGGTGGCAGGGGTTTGGTAATTATACAGTAAATTATTTAACAGGATCCCAGAACACTAAAGACATCACAGCAGGCTATTTCTATGACGACCAGGTTCAGCCATGTGTTTGGGTGAGTGTGTGGTGTGTGTGTGTGTGTGTGTGTGTGTGTGTGTGTGTGTGTTGATTTTACTTCCAACTCAGGAATAAAAAGTAACAAACATCCATCCATCCATTATCTTCCACCATCATCCTATACCAGGGTCAAGGGGGGGAGGTGGCAGATACACTCAGGACAGAGCACCAGTTCAAAAGTAGGCACAGACACACACAACAGGAGCAATTTGGACTAGCAAGTTCACCTTAAATCCATGTTTTTGGAGAGTTTGGAGAAAACTGGAGAACCTGTGGGCACCCAGGCGTACACAGCAAGAACATGGAAACTCCACCCATATCAAGATTCAAACCTGGATCCCCAGTGCCAAGAGGAGAACATGCCAACCGCTAAGCCAGCGTGCCTTCCAGGTAACAAACAGTATAAAGCCAATCTTTTACATAAATAAATAGTAATTTTAGATTAGCAAAGTCTAAGAAAGGTAACCGACTATCACTACTGACCCCTACTGGAAAAAAGGCCACTTTTAAATAGTCACCTTGAAAAGCCTTCTCACTGTTCTCACAGCAGTTTTCATTTAGCTGGTTGCAGAACAGATGCTGGTGGTGTAGACATACAGCACATAATGTTACACACATTATAAAATCCTATAGAAATCCCAGGTCAGATAAACTATATAAATCCGATGGAAATGGATTTCAATCACGTCAGACTCACATGCGCTTCAGTGCAGGCAGGCTGCAGAAAATCCACTGATGCAAACAGATGCAATCATGACAATGGTAATTTTACAATAATTTCACATTATCTCCTCATCACAATTGCCGTTCAGCGCCTGGAAGACTGACAGATTTGAACCGCTGCATTATCCAAACCTTCAACGCTTTAAATCACAACCTGATCCAGCCAGAATGAGGTGGAGGGGTCATACAGCGGAGAGACTAAACTGATTATACACGCTTTGGGCACTGCAGCTGTAAATCGATTCACATTGCTAGACCTCTGAGAAACGACTGATCCATGATGCGTACACAGCTTTATTAAATCTTGCATTTTCCGTCCACTAGACACACACATGCATCTCCACGCATCCACATGACCTTGGACTTCTTCTCACAGCAGCTGGCATGCCATTGCAGCAGAAAGGACGGAGCCGATCTCCTTTTCTGGGATTTGCCCATCCCACACATCACGCAACCGTCGCGCAAACACCCAACTCCACAAGCTTTACATTCAAGGATTGTATAAGCCATGACACGCACGTCCTCGGGCAGTGTCTGTGTGAATCACATAGCTAACAGGACGAGGGAGCACAACACCGCAAAGGTTGTGATCACTGACATGGAAAAAATAACATACTTCATTAGTCTGATTAAGCGGCGTTAGGACGAATGTTTGCGCTTCAGAGATATCTGACTCGAGCTGAAGCATTACATCTAATGTGATGAACTTAGCTTAATAGGTATGATATTTTTATGATATAAGGTTCGTTACAATGTACTAATCTATTAATGAGGTGGCTTGTGGTGCCAAAATTTACCTCACATCAAGACAATCTTAAACTTCATTTGTGGGCAGGGAATACATGGTGCTTACATGTGTGAGTTTGTATGTTCTCCCCATTTTTCCCCCACACCCTGAGCACATGATTGCAGGAGACATGGTAATATTACTAAAATTGCCCTTAGGCATTAATAGATTTGGCCGTGTGTTTGCCCTACAGTGACTGTTCCTTCATCAAATGAAGGTGGACATCAGGAGTGAGGGAGTCTGTCAGTAAATCATTATAAGCATCAGCATTTAGATTAGCATTTATTTGACCTTACTGTCTTAGTGAAGGGCAGATTGGGAGATCCTTGTTGTCACTGTGACATTGATCTTTAGAGGATAGACAGAGTGCCAACAACAGGGATGTAAACACCTCTGTATATACTGGATTGTAGTTTCATGCATTTTAAAGAAGTTACGTAGTATTTTAAGACTTGTTTCACATTTACATTTGTCCATTTAGCAGACGCTTTTATCCAAAGCGACTTACAAGGTGAGCACAGGGTTAATCACAACATCCCTGGAGCAATGAGGGTTAAGGGCCTTGCTCAAGGACCCACACTGGTAACTTCAGTGGACCTGGGATTTGAACACCCAACCTTCAGATTGATAGACCAATACCCTAACAACTTAGCTACCTTGCCCTTAAAACTTGTTTTGGGCTGAAGTTAAATTTGAAATATTCCATGTGTATTCTGTAAAGCATTTTTAATCAAAATCAAAAATTTTAATTAAAGATCTTAGTAGTTACGAGTGTCATTCATTTTCCGTTTTCATTTTTAACTTGCGAGCTCACTGGCCTTGTGCTGCACATTACTAGTTTAGGTAGTAAAGCAGTGAAAGAAAACCCTGTGAAATACTGCAGGCTGAATATAAATGTATGCTAATAAAGAACCCGGGAGAATTGAACTCTGTCCCCGAGTCGCATTTTGACCCAGCTGTCTAGACTTTAAACACATCTGCTCTACAGAATCCACTAGCCATAACCAGAGGGAGACTGTTCTACCACGTCAGCTTGTGGGGGATTGTTGGAAGTCATTTGCTTGTGTAGGTCTAAGCGAATGTAATCTAATGGATATGCCAGCAAATTACAGATAGTGGGCCAAGTTGAGTTATGAGTCTGCCTTGTTCTGTCTCCTCGCTTAACAGGCGATTTAGCAAAAGGACAGCGGCCACCCGGCACCAAGCCACTTGAGAGACTCGGCTTCGGCAATAAAGACAATTCATGAGACCAAGAAGCCAAAAAGTGCTTGGCTGTCCATGGTTGGAAAGTCGCTGCTCAAAATAACAATTCTCCTGGTAAAGCTTAGTAAGTCCCCATCTGCAAACCGCTAAGAATCCTTCCCTTAATTAGTAGTTAATTAAAAAGGTTTGTTCGGATCTTTTCCAAGCACAGCCCATCGAATCACAAACGAGACACAAAACCTAAAGTACAAAAGATGCTGTTTTCTTCTTTGTAAGCACCAACGCGCAAATATGTGTTCAGAGCACCTAAGCAACACTTTGCCTGGGGAAGACAACAGCGCCAAGCTTGAGATTTTGGGATCACAGCGCATTAACCCAACAACATACACCGTACACTTTCCTCTCCTCTTTTCCTGAGCTAATCTTGCAGACGGTTTTGGCGCTGTGGCCTCTTGATCTGCCACATTTAATCATTTTCAAAGGCAAAAAAAGAAACAGGAGATGACTGAATTCTTTAAAAACAGACGATAGGGCATGAGTCTGCAGTTTATTGCCAGTGTATTGGAAATAGACCCAAACTTTCAGAATAAACTTCCACATGACATGCATTATGTTTGGTTTATCTTCATTGGGCTGCTGAATGCATTACTGCAGGTCAACACCCAGTGTTTATCATTTAGTAGGCACCTAATGAGGTACAACATGAACACGGCAGATTGTGATGCCATTATTCTGTTTTTAAGGCTGTATTTGAAGACAGAGGGCAATTTGTGAAATGTCTGTTTTGCTCAGTGGAAAAAAAACAACCAAGGGAAGTTTACGGCCCTGAGGCCACATCTGGCCCTTTGGCTGTCCCGGTTTGGTTGCAAATCGAATGATAATAAATAAATAATAATAAAACACTTAGAAATATAGTTGACTTTAAAATAAAAGCAAAACAGCTGTACAGTGTGTAATGCTTATATTTTAAACTAGCTACTTCTCAGGTCTGAAATTCCTATTAGCTACTTCCCAACGTTCACTTTAAGAAAAATAAATAAATGACATAACTCAGTACAGGGTTGCTATCAGTTGATCCACCCATTGTGGCACACGCTCAGCACTCATAACATCACAGCCATGTTATTGCTTCGTCTCGCATGACCGAGCTCCACTCATTCCTTGGCCATCTAAAAAGCAGAACGGCAACCGTTACGGTACCCTTGTTTTGTGGAGTGCAAGACGGGTTACTGTGCTCCATAAAGGGCACAAGAAAGATTCATGGGCATTAAGTACATTAATGAAACGCATGAAAGCCGTTTTATAGCAGAGCATCCTTATGAATATGACAAGCATCAGTATTTTGCAGATGTATAAAGGAAATTCCATTTATAATATGTGCTCTAGCTGTCAGGGCCAAAGCTTTATACAGACAAAAATGACTGCTCCATCTGGGAAATATCTGATAGTCGACTGATGGGTCTCCAGCAAGTTGTTTACAAACTGTTTTTTTTCAACATTCTATGAAACAGCATGTGTGAGAATATAAATAATTGCCTATTAGATTAAATTTAATTCAAATTCTCTGAGAATTCTCTGACTGTAATCCCTTCTACATATACATCCATAAGAGAGCATCAGAGTACGGCTACTGATACTAACTTAAACGTACTTATGAATTTCATCTTGCCACTTCAGTTCAGACTCCATCTGGCTGAGGCTCCAACGTGAAAATGGGGTGTATACTGTGGTCCTCTTATACGTGCTGATACTTTCTGCGCTGGTGCCCAAGTGGGAAAATAAGCAGTTGGTAGCTTCACATGGTGTATACCGGAGAATGAACACCACAACACTGCAGACGGTACCAGGTGTTTGTGGTAGGAGTGTGACCTGATGCATGGGAATGTGATGAGACTGAAGCAAAAATCTAATAAACATAATTAAATCTGTTCCGTTTCTGAGATGATTTTGCATTTAACGCAAGTTAATGTAGTTCTTTAGCAGTTGGCTCGTCAGCGTATATTAAGGATGGCAGAGAGACGTGTAGGCGTATAAAACGAACGCATTATGTATTCATAGGTCCTGGCATTTTGAAAGGGCAGAGAGATGTTCCTAGGTTACTTAAAGTAGCTTCTTAGTCTTTAAAAAGGTATTCAACAGAGATTAAATCGAATGCTTTAAAATGACAAATCCTGATCGCCGTGTAAGACTTAGTGAAAAGTAGTTCTTCGCAAGTCCCACATTAATAATAAGGCCAATTCTTCCAAGTGCAACTGATTCCTTCAACTTCTTCACCCGAGGAAATAAGATTGAATCAGACAGACAGAGCCGATTCTCAAAGCTGACTGACAGCAAATTCATCTAATATGAGAGAATGCAGAGGAGAGGGAAACGGAAATCTTTTCAGCGATGGAATTCATTTGGGCGAGGCTGTCAAGCCTGTGAGCACGAGAGTGAATAGGAACCAAATGGGAGTTCATATTAAAAACCAGAGCCTTTCTCAACGTGAAATTTGAATGGAGACCTTTTAGAGTCTCCAGGAAATGCTGCTCGAGTCCCAGGATCAGTACAGTACTCATAAGCCAAATCGGAGCTTCTGTCACTCATTTAAGAATGAAAGCCTGAATAGACACTTCTCAAGAGTCCCTCGCTTCGGCATGAACACACAGTGAGATCAACATGAGCAAAAAGTGTCAACTCTGGTGCTAGTGAACTGAGTCCAACAGTAATTTGCACTTAGTCAGCATGATGAGTAGTGATCAAACACAAACATCTCAGGGTACTTACCAGCACTTTTTTAATGTGTATCAGTAGGCAACTGTCTACACACGCACAAGCAAGACGTATGGTTAAAGGATACAGTCGTAACGCTCCACTCTGAGTCCCAATGGCAAGGATTTTCTGGACCGGGTCAAATGCCATGGAGGACGGCTGATGAGGAAAGCCATGTCGAACAGTCTGTGGTGAAGCAGAAAAAGCATAGAACAGATTATGTAAGCAAGTTTAAGGTGGAAATACATTTTTTAGGGAATTTATTATTTAAATATACGCTGTCCGGCCAAAAAAAAGGTCACCATCTGGATGTAACTCTAATCTGAGGTTACTGCAGTTGGTCAGGTCTGGGTTGAGCAATGTTATGAGGTCAGCTGACCTGAATATACAGAACCACACATTTTTCAAGATGACGATGCCAATATTCATCAGGTTTGAATTAGAAGAGAGTAGTTCAGGGAGCATGAGACATTATTTTCCAGTCCAGACTGAACTCTATGGAGAATCTTTGGGATGTGCTGGAGGAGACTTCGTGCAGTGGTCCAGATCTCCATCATCAAAACAAGATCTTGGGGAAAAAAAAGGAATGCAACCTGGAAATTAATACAGAAATTAATATTGTGACATTGCAGAAGCTTGTGGATAATGATGCCACAGAGATTGTGTGATGTAATCGAAGCTGAAGGTGGTCCAAATATTAGTTTGACCCTTTTTTGGTATGTAATCTTATTATCTTCCATTTAATCCTATACGTAGGATCATGGTGGGGTTCCCAATGCCCATCCCAGGGAAAATGTCTCGGCCGCTGGGCAGATATACTCAGGAGAGTGTGCCAATATATTGCAGGGCACACATTCGCTTACACAAAAAACACACTACAGGTTTGGGACAATTTAGATAGGGGCAATTTACATTCACTCACACACAAGCACACTCTATATGGGGCAATTTGGAGAATTCAATTGACCTTGATCCATAATTTTGGACTGTGGGAGGAACCCAGAGAACCCGGAGGAAACCCACACAGACACAGGAAGAACATGGAAACTCCACCCAGATTGGGATTCGAACCAGGAATCCCTAGTGCTTAGAGGAGAACATGCTAACCACTAAGGCACCACGCCGCCCTCAACCCTGGAACCACTAACCCTAAATTTAGAGTCTCAAGTTCTGAATGTCCATTTGTAAAATAGAATGGACTTTCTTTAAAACACGCTTGCAGCTTTGAAACAACAGCTAAATGAGACGGTGAGACTGATGCTGATGTGTGTAGCAGCAAAAACATCTTTCATCAGTTGCAAATATTGAAAATCCCCCTGGAGGCAACTCCAGCAAAAGGGACATGAATTCAGAGCAGAAGGAATTAAGTAAATCGCAGAAAGTGGAATGAACACCTTTCGCTTTGACAGAAAATCAAAAGGCATTTCTAGACAGACCCTCACTGGCCACTTTATTAGGTATACCCCCTTGTTTCTGCACTTATGTCCATTTCATTAGGTCCACTTAGCTTTTAATTTACAGGCTGTAGTCCATCTGTTTCTCTGCATTCTTGGTAATCTCCTTTACTCGGTTCTCTAATGGGCAGGACCCCCACAGGACCACTACAAAGCAGGTGTTATTTGAGTAGTGGTTTAGTCTCAGCACTGCAGTGAAAATTACATGGTGAAAGTGTGTTAGTGTGTGTGTCGGGCTGGTATAACTAGATCACAGACAGCAGTCCTACACTGTGGTTATGCAGTTCAGTCCAATCTCTTGTATTAATTTCTGTAGGGTGTGCACGATCTCAGGGTTTTATAGCATCTTACAGGAGTGAACTACACACTTCACATTTTTATTAATAATTGTATTATATCTTTTCATTATACAACATTGAAGATACTGTGATACAATGTAAAGTAGTTGGAGTGCAGCTTACATAGCGGTGTAAAGTTGCTGTTCGGTAAAAATAACCCAACACACACACATTAAGGTTGAAACCGCTGGCAACAAAAGTGAGTACACCCCTAAATAAATGAAGGTCCAGATTTTGCCCGTAGTCTCAATATTTTGTGTGGCCACCATTATTTCCCAGCACTGCCTTAACTCTTTTGTTCACTAGATCTGTACAGGCTGCCACTGAAACCCTGACTTTGTATCAAAGTGTCATTTCTTCAGTGTTGTTCCATGAAAACATATATATGTATATATAATATTTACAAAAATGTGATGTGTGCACTGACTTTTATGGGATAATGTATTTTAGTGATGCTGCACAGTATGAGACCGTCATGCAACCTGATGTATTGATTATTTTGTAGGGGTTACGTGCCATCTAAGGCATTGTTTACACTATATTTTATAGTAGGATAGTCATCTCTCTGCAGATATTTCTGTTTTGCATGTAATTAAATTATTTAATACATTTTAAAAGTATTATTTGTCCCCTTTGGTTTTGAGAAGCGTAATCTCCATAAGCCTTCCATCATGACATCATGTTACAAGTCTATTTTTGAAAATAGACACCTAAACATTGAACAATCTGTACATTGGTGTCATTGGTTCAAGAGGAACTGAAGAATCAGCCAATGAGGGGACCAGTGATAGGGGACCAACTAATAGGGACCAGAGAGTGTATGTGTGACCTTAAGATCAACAGACTACATGGACTACATGTTCCACTGAATACAACATTGAGTAAAGTGTACCCATAAAACACAAAGCAGAGATCTTTTATCAACCTGAAGGTTGTGGGTTCAAATCCCAAGTCTAGTGAAGTTACCAATGTGGGTCCTTAAGCAAGACCCCTAATCCTCTCTGCTTTAGGGGTGTTGTCATCAACAATATGTTCTGACTCCAACTAAGTTGGAATACTTGTATGTTGATAAAAGCATATACAAAAACATACGGTCTTCTCCAGCACATATCTAAAGTTTGTTTGAAGATGGCTAGTCTGTTCAAGTGCCTGATTATAAGCATTTCAATATTCATTCATCCATCATCTTCCACTTTATCCTCCAATGGGGTTGTAGAGGGGGGTCTCTATGCCTATCCAGGGGAGAACGTTTCGGGCGCTGGGCAGACACACCCAGGACAGGACGCCAATCTATCACTGGGCACACACTCACTTACACACGCAAACACACTCCATATGGGGGAACTTAGAGCATTGACTTTACATTAAATCCATGTTTTTGGAATGTGGGGGGGAAACCGGAGAACATGGAAACTCCACCCAGTTTGAGATTCGAACCTGGAATCCCCAGCACTGAGAGGAGAATGTGCTAACCACTAAGCCACCATGCCGCCTGCATTTCAACACGCTTTTGTTGTCATCCTGAATCAGTGTCAGAGTCTCTGCAATGACCACACATTACTCTTCCCATAAGTTAAGTTACCGCTAAACCCAATGAGCCATTTTCAGAGCAAATGGCCAGGTCTGTATCTACACCCATCCATTATCTTCTGCTTTATCCTCTATTAGGGTCGCGGTGAGGTTCCCCATGCCCATCCAGGGGAGAACATCTCAGACACTGGGCAGATACACCCAGGACAGGGCACCAAACTATCGCTGGGCACACACTCACTCACACAGACAAACTCTATATGGGACAATTTGGGGAATATGGGAGGAAACCCATGCGGACACGGGGAGAACATAGATACTCCCCCCAGATTGGGATTCAAACCGGGAATCCCTAGCACTGAGAGGAGAACATGCTAACCACTAAACCCCCTTTATCTACATTACAAACACAAATAAATTCAAAAATTAAATAACATCTATCTACCATCACAACCATTTAGAAAGAAATTAATATGTCTCATTAATTGCTACTGTGTGTAATATATGTAAATGTAGGATATTTGTTTTTAATCTGCTCTGCTTGTACATTCTAAAGAAAGAATCAAAGTAATGAAGATCTTACAACCATCCACCATTCAGCATGTCTTTCACTTTCATCGCAACAATAGGCTTTTTCTGCAGCTGTCATCTCTCTCACACTCCCCCTCTTCTTATTCTCTCTCTTTACACAGAGTGAAGGCCTAAGCGTGTTACATAAGTGATTCCTGTGCTACAGTCGCTGTGTTGTTCTGTTGCAGAAGTGCTGCAGGCTGGAAGTACTGAGCCACGAGCTTCTTCTTATGAACCTCACCAGGTAGATCAGAGTGAGGTGAGGCCCTCAGCAACAGCGCATGCACCAGAAGCTAGCTTTCAATCGGTTTGGAAATTATTTTTTGGACTAAAATTGTCCTTATAATAAACTGATGACATCACGGCGTGCAAAAACTAGACCTGAACTTTGAGTGCAACTACAAGTAACTAAGTAACCAAATAAAAGTCAATTGTTGCTAATGGTCATTAATATAAAAACCAGAATATCAGCCCCTTGGTTTCTGAATTGGACATTCATTCATTCATTCATTATCTTCCGCTTTATCCTTTATTATTACTTGGGTTCTAATTTTGTGGGTGGGTTCCCCATGCGCATCCAGGTGAGAACGTTTCGGGCGCTGGACAGATACACCCAGGACAGGACGCCAATCCATCGCTGGGCACACACTCACTCACACAGACACACTCTATATGGGGCAATTTGAATAACTCAATTGACTTGATCCATGTTTTTGAACTGTGGAAAGAAACCGGAGAACCCGGAGGAAACCCACACGGACACGGGGAGAACATGGAAACTCCACCCAGATGGGGATTCGAACCGGGAATCCCTAGCGCTGAGAGGCGAACGTGCTAACCACTAAGCCACCGTGCCGCTGAATTGGACATAACTGTACAAAAGAATGCAAATGAGTACAACCCACCGGCATGTTTGCCAATTGAATTTGACATACTGCTTCTTTGTGTCATTGTGTGTCTGGCCACAATTTGCATCTGCATTAATTAAAATGCATGGTATTTATATTTATATAAGCAGAGCAGATTAAAAACAAATATCCTACATTTACATATATTACACACAGTAGCAATTAATGAGACATATTAATTTCTTTCTAAATGGTTGTGATGGTAGATAGATGTTATTTAATTTTTGAATTTATTTGTGTTTGTAATGTAGATAAAGGGCGGTACGGTGGCTTAGTGGTTAGCACATTCGCCTCTCAGTACTATGGATTCCCGGTTCAAATCCCAATCTGGGTGGAGTTTACATGTTCTCCCCGTGTCCACATGGGTTTCCTCCTGTTCCCTCCCCCAGTCCAAAAGCATGGATCAAGGTCCATTGAATTCTCCAAATTGCCCCATATAGAGTGTATCTGTGTGAGTGAGTGTGCCTAGCAATAGATTGGCACCCTGTCCTGGGTGCATCTGCCTAGCGCCAGAAACGTACTCCCCTGGATGGGCATGGGGAACCCCCCTGCGACCCTAGTAGAGGATAAAGCTGAAGATAATGGATGGACCGATGGATGGATGGTATTTTGTTTATACAAACCATCTTCCAGATAAAACTACATTTACATACAGTATATATGTATATTAATATATGCATATAAATATAACATTGCTACATACAGCCATGCTCTCAAGAACTCAAGTAGGCTTTCTGGGAAGTTCCGAGTTTAGTTCCCACTGTCATTAGTAAGCCTACTGCAACTGAAACTCCACAGTAGTTTCCATTATTATATTAATTAATGCATTATCTTTGGGCGAGTGGCCAGTAGAGCTTGTCCACTGTCTGCATGTTGTGCCAGGAGAGGATGAAGTCAGGGATGACCGACTGACATGATAATCCCAACATGGGCAACCTCCACAGTCACTCTCCAACCCTGCATCACCTTCCTAAATCAACTAAAACGCTGGGAGCTTAATATTATCATAAATCAAACGCACCAAAGGTTCGAGGTTCTTGTCTTTGTGCAAGTGCGTGCCGTGTAAAGAGATTTTGCGCATTTAAAGAAGACGCAACCAACACGTTTGGCGTGCGTAAAAACGCACGATTTGCACATTGTGTGTCGCCCGTGCATGCCATAGAAGAAAAAATGAGGGGAAAAGGAATATACAGTTTACAGAATAAGGATGCTGAAGGTGGCCCTAGGATGCATAAACACAAACTGCAAAACGCAATGAGATGATGCTACATCTGGAGTTTACAGAAGGAACAGCGTATTCATTTCACAGCGAACCCGATTGAATGAATTTAAAGGGTTGCTTGGGGTGAACTCGACCCAGGGCACGATGGAGGTTCTGGGAACCAAGTAAAGGTTCCTTTTTTAGAGATGAAAACGCCAAGCAAGCAGGTGAGTGAGGCATGAGCGCTGCGCCTGGCGCACACTGCGCCGCCTTGGAATAAACTGAGCGCGCTGTTGCTGCTGAAGCTGAGGATGAGGATGAAGCTGAGGATGAGGCTGATGCTTTTGCCCACCTTGCAGAGCTGGAAGTGCTCGGACTGGATGGTCTCCGGCAGGATGAAGTCGTTCTCCTTGGCTCCAGCGTGCGGGGACGAGGAGGGGGAAGACGCCGCCGTCAGCCCGTCCAGCACCTTCCGAATATTAAACTTCTTCATTCTGTTGCCCCGGATCGACGAGCAGGAGATCAGCCGGACCTGCGAGCAGATCAGCCGTTAACAGAGGACGCAGGATGGCGGGGACGCTGTCGCTCGCTGCGGTGTGCCTTTGTTTGCACCGAACATTTTAGAACCCGCGGTCCACCGACTCGTCCATGGCGTTCGGGGTTACAGGTTTGCGCAGAGGGCTGCTTTCCCTGGTGTTCGTTTAATGCTTGGCCAACTCGGCGTCCCGCAGCGTCCCCTCTCTTAGCTTTATCTCTCTCTCTCTCTCGCTCTCCCACCCTCCCTCTCCACTCAGCTCGCTGCAGAGCCGCGCCTGCGCCGTGCGCACCGACACCCGGATGTTCGACAGGAGACGCGAGAGCCAAACAGCGTGGGGCACCGGTGGAGCACCTGCCAAACCTCAGCTACCTGTCTCATACACAGTCAAATCCTTTCACACCCTCTCTATCCATCATCTTCCGCTTTATCCTCTACTGGAGAGGGGGGGTAACATTTTGGATGCTGGGCAGATACACCCAGGACAGGGCGCCAATCTAACTCACACAGACACACTCTATATGGGGCAATTTGAAGCATTTACTTGATCTTGATCAACAAGAAGGACATGGACATGAAGGAAACCCACGCGGACACGGGGAGGGCATGGAAACTATCGCAAATCTATCGCTGGGCACACACTCACACAAACACACTCTATATGGGGCAATTTGGATTACTCAATAGACTTTGATCCATGTTTTTGGACTGTGGGAGGAAACCCACGCGGACACGGGGAGGACAATGAAAACTCCACCCAGATTGGGATTCGAACCAGGAATCCCTAGTGCTGAGAGGAGAACATGCTAACCACCAAGCCACGGTGCCGCCCCCACGTGAGCCATCCATCCGTCCATTATCTCTCGCTTTATCCTCTAATAGGGTCGCGGGGGGTTCCCCATGCCTATCCAGTGGAGAATGTTTCCGGCGCTGGGCAGATACACCCAGGACAGAACGCCAATCCATCGCTGGGCACACACTCACTTACATACATACACACACACACACACTCATTATATTGATGTTAGTGGGGATCCCTCCCCAGACTGACATTACCCGAATCAGGAAGCACTTAACCTCTTTTCTATGCATCAGCACTACTGAGGAGGTCTCAGATGATTGGTTAAGACTTTAACCTGATAAGATTTTAAATTTAGATTCCTATAAAATAAGGACTCTCTTACATTATACTCTGCAGAGAAGCGATGATTTAAAATCAACACGTTGTTCATTAAGCAGATTTCGCATTGTGAAAGTGAAATACACTTGGGTCCTACCTGAGCAGCTCAGCATCTCCCTGCAGACCAGGATAAGTGGAGCCTTTTCATCATGATCAGGGCTTTAATTGGTGCTTTTACATGATTAACCTCTCCACCACTGTTTCTGGAAAAGCAGTGATTATTTACAGTAATACATAACTTACAGTCATTACAATCAATCAAGAAAACTTTATTGTCATTTACATAACATGGTGGTACATGAAATGCAAATAAAATTCCGTATCACGGACCCATGAGCGTGAGAAGCCACTGGGGTGGGCATTTTGGGCGCTGGGCAGATAACACCCAGGACAGGGCGCCAATCTATTCCTGGACACACACTCAATCACACAGACACTCCATATGGGGCAATTTGGAAAATTCAATTGACCTTGGTCCATGTTTCTGGACTGTGGGAGGAAACCGGAGAACCCGGAGGAAACCCACGCGGACACGGGGAGAACATGGAAACTCCACCCAGATTGGGATTCGAACCGGGAATCCCTAGCGCTGAGAGGAGAACATGCTAAACGTGATCATAGATGACTTTAAACGTGATCATGGATGAGAACATTTTACAAAGAAAAAACTTTTGCACGCTTTATAACACATAAGCCATTTAATAAATTAATTCGGCATGGGAACGAAGGCATCGTACGTTTTCTTTTACCCTATAACCTTAAAAAAAACATTAAACTTTAATAAGCTCTCTGCAGACTGTGTGTTAACCTATTGACACCAAGAAAACCATGAAAAATTTAGCAGTGGTGTGCAAAATTTGCATACGAATGCACATACACATGCATATTCTGTGCACTCTACACTTCATTCACTGTTCCTCTATATGCTAATAAAATAATAGAATAAATATAATATAATTTCCTTTTTTTTTGGGAAAGGCTTTGTTTCTACAAGATTTCAAAATGTTGACCAATTGTGAGGTCAGACACTGTAACAGGGGGCTGTTCTGTTTCTGTTCATTCTGAAGGTGTTGATGGGGCTGAGGTCAGAAGTTCCTCCTCATCCCTCAATCATACCTAATAGACTGGAATAGAAACGAGCCTTCCCCAAGCTATGGCCACAGTGGCAATCATACAGTTGTCCCAAATGCATGGATACTTGCTTAAGTGGATACACTTTTGGTAACTGATCTGGTAAAAGGAACACATGGATTTGAAGATTATAACAATTTTAATTTAATTAAATCACAACAAGGTGCTTTCACATGTACATGCACATAAACACATATAGCTGCAAAACACATCAAATGCTGAAATATGAATGTTTTCTCTTGATGCTTACTGAAGCCGGTGTACGGTTAAAATAAGCACTTTGATCCACCAAATGCTGCTCACATCATGCTGCCAATAAGCTTAACTTGGATTCCCTTATCAGGAGCCGTGAGATGGAGAGAGAGACCCTTATAAGGTAATGGTCCTCCTCATTTACGCATACACCACTGATCAATCACTTGCCAGCCCACACACACACACACACTGTGAAGCTGCAGACAGGAACATCAATGACTAATTGTGATATATATTTTTTCCCTACACTCCCTATTCGTGTTATTTTCAGCTAGATGTAAAGAGTGCTTACAGCACAGCACTCCACCTGTGCCCTGGGTGGATTTGTTTTGTTTTTATTTGGCTTTGATAAGATTTGACCAGTGATGGAGGTCTACATTGTTCTCCACAGAGGGACCAAAGGTCAACAGGGCTTAACCAGAGCAGGGTGTGTCCTTCTTGATGTGCTCATTTTGCACACAGTGCACTAATTTCAAAGCCAAACAGCATCACAAAACATCATTTGCCGGAAGAAAAGCCTAATAGCTTTTAATAGCTGCATTCATGTTTTAGTTAATATGAATTACTTATTGTATATATTTTCTGAATATATCTACAAATATACACCTCATTATGAGGAGGGGTGGCACGGTGGCTTAGTGGTTAGCACGTTCGCCTCTCAGCACTAGGGATTCCTGGTTCGAATCCCCATCTGGGTGGAGTTTCCATGTTCTCCCCGTGTCCGTGTGGGTTTCCTCCGGGTTCTCTGGTTTCCTCCCACAGTCCAAAAACATGGATCAAGTCAATTAAGTTCTCCAAAATTTCCCCATGTAGAGTGTGTGTGTGTGTGTGTGTGTGTGTGTATGTGTGTGTGTGTGCCCAGCGATAGATTGGCGTCCTGTCCTGGGTGTATCTGCCCAGCGCCCGAAACGTTCTCACCTGGATGGGCATGGGGAACCCCACCGCGACCCTAATATAGGATAAAGCGGAAGATAATGAATGAATGAATTATGAGGAGGCACATGCGCGCACACACACACACACACACACACAATATGTAACTTACAGCATAAAGTCTTGGATTTGATTCTCAGTGGGAGGTGAACAACCAAGGTGGTGTCTGCATGTCCTCCCTGTGCCTAAGTACTTTACTCTGAGTAATCCAGCTTTCTTGCCACATTCCAAAAACATGCCTGAGGGTACGTTAGAGATTCTAATTGCCCCTCTTCTAATTGTATAGTTTGTAAACGAGTGACGTCAAATTTGGGTGTCCCACCTCATAAAAACCTTCACTATGAAACTGTGGATCAGAAGCATTGTATACTGGATTATAGAGCATCCAATGGTCAGTCATTACTGAAAACACACACCTCATAGTGTAAGGTCCGATTTAATTCTCAGTTGGGGGTAAATAACAAAGGTAATATCTGCATGTCCTCCCTATGCCTAAATGAGTTTACTCTGAATATTCCGGCTTCTTCATCACATTCCAAAAACATGCTTATAAGTAGGTTAGAGGTTCTAATTGCCCCTCTGATTGTATAGTTTGTAAACAGTTAGTGAGGTAAAATTTGGGTAATGCACCTCATAAAAATAACACACACATCCGGTTCAGTGTCGACATGCACAAGGGTCCAAAGCTATTAAACATTCTGAACAATACAGCGTACAATAGAGCCTTAAAAACATGTAGCTGAAGTTTTCCAGGTTGTTACACCCATAACTATATTTTTAGTTTTTTTAAGTCACATACACTGTCTGAAAATAGCAATGCAGAGACTTGTCATTTGTTGAACCGCTGTCCAAATGGTTCTTTCGAAGGCGATCATATTTGTGCAGGCTCTGCTGGGTTGTTAAAAATGGTGCCGGTCCAATTCCATGTTATCCTTACAGTTCAAGGTGATATTTCAGGCACGAGAACTCCACCAATGTCTAGGATTCAACCAAACTGGGAATCCAAAGGCACATAAACTAGCATTTATGGTGTCAATTTAATTCTCCATGTACAACAAACATAGAACTGAGTGACTTCAGCATGTTTAGTTAGCGTTACTGTGCCAGCCAGTTTCATTTGATCTCGTGTTAGATTCAGGCGTCACATAAACATGAAAAGGGAAAAGGAGAATAAATGATCCCAGAATAGCATCCCAGCCTTTTGCAGTAGGTGCCATTCTAAAGTGCCTGTCTAATTTACAGCTCCTCCCGTTAGTGTTGACCACGCAGCTTTCTACGCAGGTGGAGATTAAACAGAAATGCCGCTCTTTTAGCAGACGGTTGCTAGATACGTGACGCCATATTCCAATTGTGTTGTTGCTGTGACCTCCAGCAAAACATGAATAATTTAATGTGGGCATCTGCATATGTAAAGTGAATGTTCTGTGGCTGAAAGAATCATTTCGAGGTATAAAGTGAACCTCTAAAGCTATTATACGTTGATGGGTGTGTTAATAGAACTAAACCGTGAATTCTAAATTATAGAAATGAGAAAGGCCCTTATACAACAAGAAGATTCAGACGACCACAACAGCTTTCGTTAGGTGGGATTGTTTCTGCAGAGGTTTCTATCCAATATAGAAATATAAAGACTTTTACATTTAAAGATCTGAACAAAACCCAACCAAGGATTCATTAACTCGGACTGCTTTTAGATGTTTACTGGCAATTTATTAACATGAATGCATTCCCTGTTCCTACAGAGCAACCAGAGGAAATCTGTACAATATAACTACAAGAAGTAGACGTTTTAGTCTAGTCTACAGTATTTTCTATCCCACATGACAAATTTATTATTTTTTTTTGTCTCTTTGTGTTCATCCATCCTTCCATTATCTTCCGCTTTATCCTCTATTAGGGTCGCGGTGGGGTTCCCCATGCCCATCCAGGGAAGAACATTTCGGGCGCTGGGCAGATAGACCCAGGACAGGGCGCCAATCTATCACTAGGCACACACTCACTCACACAGACACACTCTATATGGGGCAATTTGGAGAACTCAATTGACTTGATCTATGTTTTTGGACTGTGGCAGGAAACTGGAGAACCCGGAGGAAACTCCACCCAGATGGGGATTCGAACCGGGAATCCCAAGTGCTGAGAGGCGAACGTGCGAACCACTAAACCACTGTCCCACCTCTTTGTGTTCATTTGATTGTTATTGCATTAATAAGACATGTTCTTATGACACACACACACACACACACACACACAGGTGATCACCCTAAATGTCAGTAATCGATCAACCGATCTGATTTCAGTGACAGCTCATTGCTTTCCGGGGTGAAATCACAACCTCTGGTGTCAGTCTGACTGGAAAATTTTCAACTAATCACTAAGAACAAGGTCACAAGAGGTTACAGACACTCGAAAAAGCATGAAGCATGTCAACACTTCACATTTCTCTGTAATCCACAGTGCAGTGCATTTAACAGAAAAGGGTGACTCAAGAGGGTTAGCAATGATTGGTTTGGTAGACGGGTTTATATGCAGGAGCTACTTTATCTGTGTATATATATATATATATATATATATATATATATATATATATATATATATATATAAAAAGCAACCCAGACAGACCATAGTGAATCAGAGAATCAATATCAAAATCTCTATTCTGAATTATACAATATAGTATATATATACTACAAATAAATGTTTATTCTTAATTTTATATATATATATATATATATATATATATATATATATATATATATATATATATATATATATATATATATCCCCCCCCCCCCCCCCCCCCCCCCCCCCCCCCCCCCCCCCCCCCCCCCCCCCCCCCCCCCCCCCCCCCCCCCCCCCCCCCCCCCCCCCCCCCCCCCCCCCGATAAGTAGATATAAGTAGATATAATACACATACAGCATATGACGTTTCCCTTAAATGGACAATGCATTGAGAACAATAATCAGACTTTATATATTAATCTATGTGTACAGTATTCATTTCATACAGTCAAATTTTTTTTTGATAAATGTTGCCAGGTGTTCAACCTCCCTGAGCTTATTTTATGTTCATAATACTGCTAATAATAAACAAATCTGAACAATTTTATTAAAATGGCATCGCAAAAATACAGATCCTTACCATACCCATCTGTGGACATTGGATTGAAAGTATTTAATACATCCAGTCTGATTAATTTAGATTTTTTAGCTATATTCTTTAAAAAAAAAAATTTAAATTTGAGTGTTTCCAGTTTATCACATGGATACATCACTTTTACATTTGGTTCTGCTTAAACCAAAGTCCAATGTGTGGTGCAAGGAACACATGGAACTATAGAATGGAGTTCTACAAAATAACCCCCCCCCCACACACACACAAACACAACCACCATGATGCTGCACTGTTGACCTGGCAGGTGGCAGGTGTAGAGCCATTCTGTTTACAACAGAGGTAAGCATGTGTAAACAAATGAAAAAAATGATGACAGAATTTCTGAATGAATAACCTGAAGCACTGGCTGCTTATGATGCAGATGCAATTAATTCTATTCTCCGTCTCGTTTTTTCTATAGCTGTCCGTGACAAGAAGTGACGTAGCACATGCCACCGTGACATCGCTCCTACCAGAGACACAACACAATAACCTCCATCATGACATGGAGGCATGGTGATGTATTTATTAAAGCTGCAGCATGGGATTTATCCAACCATGAATTGACTTCAGTTCACTCTGTCACACACTCATTAGGCTTCTTTGTGTTATATTTATGCTTAAACCTTGTAACGGTCACATCCAGCTATCCTAATATCTCAGCTCTGACGTATAGATTAAACAAGCACATAGTAGAATCATATCTTATTCAAGTCATAAGACTCAAAGATTATATTAATAATTTTAAAAATGAATGTTCATCACGGCAGGCACGGTGGCTTAGTGTTTAGCATGTTCTCCTCTCAGCGCTAGGGATTCCCGGTTCGAATCCCCATCTGGGTGGAGTTTCCATGTTCTCCCCGTGTCTGCGTGAGTTTCCTCCGGGTTCTCCGGTTTCCTCCCACAGTCCAAAAACATGGATCAAGATCAATTGAATTCTCAAAATTGCCCCATATAGAGTATGTTTGTGTGAGTGAGTGTGCCCAGCGATGGATTGGCGCACTGTCCTGGGTGTATCTGCCCAGCGCCGGAGACGCTCTCCCCTGGATGGTCATGGGGAACCCCACCGCGACCCTAATAGAGGATAAAGCGGGAGATAATGAATGAATAAATGAATGTTTATCACGGCGGCAAGTGGCGTAGTGGTTTACACATTCGCCTCTCCCAATCTGGGTGGCTTCTATGTTCTCCCCGTGTCCGCGTGGGTTTCCTCCGGGTTCTCCAGTTTCCTAGAGTGTGTGTGCCCAGCGATAGATTGGCACCCTGTCCTGGGTGTATCTGCCCAGCGCCTAAAACGTTCTCCCCTGGATGGGCATGGGGAACCCCACCATGACCCTAATAGAGGATAAAGTGGAAGATAATGGATGGATGAATGTTCATCATGGGCGGTACAGTGGCTTAGTTCCGAATCCCACTCTAAGTGGAGTTTCCATGTTCCCCCCGTGTCCGTGTGGGTTTCCTTCAGGTTCTCCGGTCCCTCCTTTAGCCCAAAAATATGGACTCAAGGTGAATTAAATGTTCTTAATTGCCCATATAAAGTGTATTTGTATACAGTATGTGTCTGTGTGAGCCAGGTGATCTGCCCAGCGCCTGTAATTCCTTTCCCTTGATGGGCATAGGCAGTGGGCATGCCCCCCAGAACATAATGAATAAATGGATGAATAATTATCACTTACAATAATACAAAGACCTCCTCTTACTAGTATCGCAACAATTTTTTTGGTTTGATTACTTGTTTACATACCAGTTCAGTACAAAACACAGTACCAAGTACACAAGATAATATGATCACATATAACTAGAAGCATTAAAACACACTGTGCTTCTCTGAACTCCACAGCAAATCGACAAACATGTAATGCTTTTTGTGAGTAGTGCAACTAAAGGTTTACATTTTAAAGCGTTAAAACAATAATACCCACCGTCAACTTTATTATTTTAAAAATATCAGGGTGAAAAATGGCTCTCTGCTTTCGTGAGCCTGAAATCTGATTACATTTGTGCCAACAAATTGTATTCTTGAAACTAAGAATGATTTGTGTCCACGCCCCAGACACACACACACAAACACACACACGCACCTTAAGACCACTTTAGCAGTCTCTCCAGAGCACCATTCACACCCTTTGTCAGTGACTCATGCCTCACTGTCAGACCTCAAACCATTCCAGCGAAAGCTTCAGTGTGGCCCTGTGCCTGGAGAGGGAGGCAGGGAAAATGCAGGAGAAGCTGTAAGCCCAATTACCATCATCAGCAGAGACGTTTTCGAAAGCACGTAAGTAAACATTCACAATGCCCAGTGAAATGTAAAAGAGTAAATGCAGAGAAATGAGTTACGAATGGAGCAAACAAGCTAAGAACATCAGATTTCAGCAATCAAACAGCATTTGAACTTTTGCTTCTCACTGACAGTCGCGCTCTAATTGGAGGATTCAGGAAGAAATCTGCAATATGAAACCAATGTTCTAGATTCCCACCACTGTTAACACGTTCCTAAAATAATTGTACCGCTCTGCTGTGAACCGAGCAAACCAAACGGGACGTCTACAGCACCCCATCATTACCACAACCAGAGCTCTTTATAAACAGAGATACAGAAGAGAACAATCCAACACAGACATGTCTTCTAATGTTACAATTATAACAACAGCTAGAAAAACTGTCTTCAAACTTAATATTTCACCAGTTTACCAGTAGGTGGCAACAGTGGACTTGAATAAAAGCATCTGAAAGAATAAGGGTTTTTGATGGAAATACAGTAAATTCGACCATGTTTTACAATTGTTAATATCTATCAATATACTGTAGAGAAAATATAAATAGTAATAACATATTACTTAATATGCACACACACATACACACATATACAATGAGACATATATACATGCACACAGAAACCCACCCACACAATATGTATATTTATATTTACTATAATAATAATAATAATAATTACTATAAAACTAATTTATTGCAAATTCACATGTCTTTTATTTGGCTATGATGTAAGCTAAATAAATGTAAAACTTAATGTCACATTGTTCATATTCATTCATTCATTCATTATCTCCCGCTTATCCTCTATTAGGGTCGCGGTGGGGTTCCCCATGCCCATCCATGGGAGAACGTCTCGGGCGCTGGGCAGATTGACCCAGGACAGGGCGTCAATCCATCGCTGGGCACACACTCACTCACACAAACACACTCTATAGGGGGCAATTTGGAGAATTCAATTGATCTTGATCCATGTTTTTGGACTGTGGGAGGAAACCGGAGAACCCGGAGGAAACCCACGCAGACACGGGGAGAACATGGAAACTCCACCCAGATGGGGATTCGAACCGGGAATCCCTAGCGCTGAGAGGCGAACGTGCTAACCACTAAGCCACCGTGCCGCCTTGTTCATATTCATTTGCATATTATTTATATAATACATCAGCTTTTCTAAAACATATGGTCATTTTTTTCTGCCCTACTTTGTGCCGCCAATTCTGCCATCTTGCTGTTTTGCCCATTTCTTTCTTGTCAGTCCTTGAAAATGAGTCACTCATCTCAACAGGGGGGTTCCCTGATTACTTAAAAATGACACTTGAAAATTGGGGGAGATATGAGCAATCCTGGTGAGGAAAATGATTATGTAAATGAGAATATTTAGGTTGGATTCTGTTTCCATGTTACTTTTAGAAGTTTAAAAGCGGGCTGACAGAATGCATTCATTCCACTGCTGTGTCCTTTAAGCATTTTTATCAGGAACCTTTTCAATAATGAACTTTTCTTCCAGCTAATCTAAAGCTCTCATCTATGCCAAAGAAGAGTGGGGTCCTGCTGTTTGCGCAGTCATGCCTTATCTACTGCCCTTGATCCAGCCATCAGATACGACACGCAGAGATTTCAGATTGACCTGGACCTGAACTCAATGTGGCTCGGCGAGCGGAGTCGCCTTCCACAGTCTCAGTCCAACAGGAAATCGATCTTCCATTGAGTCCTCGCTGATCCTCTCACTGCTGACCTACATCTATTGATTACCATAATGGACCAGATATGACTACAATTATCAATGGGCCTGAAAAAGAGTTTTCCACTTAAAGAACCTAAATTAAGAACCTAAATTATTATTATTAGTATTATTATTATTATTTATAGTAAAATGATTTTATAATTGTATTTAGGGTGGCACGGTGGTTTAGTGGTTAGCATGTTCGCCTCTCAGCACTGGGGACTCCCGGTTCGAATCCCAATCTGTGTGGAGTTTCCATGTTCTCCCCATGTCTGCGGCATTTCCCCCAGGTTCTCCGGTTTCCTCCCACAGTCCAAAAACATGGACCAAGTCAACTGAGTTCTCCAAATTGCCCCATATAGAGTGTGTTTGTGTTAGTGAGAGTGTGCCCAGTGATAGATTGGCGCCCTGTCCTGGGTGTATCTGCCCATCGCCCGAGACGCTCTCCCCTGGATGGGCATGGGGAACACCCCCCCCCCCCCTTTGTTTTTATTAGATGGCTTGAAAAAGCCATCTATTGTTATTGTTATTAGGTGCTTTACATTCTGTCTTAACTAAAGCTTTAATGATAAACTATGCACACACACACATACATACACACACAGAACACGGCATGTGGGTAGAAAATGTGGGAGTACCGAACCCAACCACATGAGACAGAACCACAAGAAACAAATAACAGTTTGAAACTTTTCATTTAATAATATCAAATAAACATAATAAAAATAATATAAAACAACCTAGGGCAAGTGCACATCCTACATACCACCCATAGCGCCTGATGTGCCTCCTACACAAAGCAAAGATCAGGTTACGCTACACTTACAATTTGCAGGTTAATCTCAGAGAGCGTCTGTTCTCTGCACACAATCAGTTAAAGAAGCGAAATGAATACAGATCTGGAATAAAGATGCTGCGCTGACCATGCCGCATGTTCATATTGCCTCTGTCAGTGGTTCAAGTCAAGTTTATATATCAAAAATATATTGAATTCTAATAAATTAATGTTTTGAGTCTAAATACAATACAGAAACAACTTTTATTTTAAATATGCTGCACACATAAAAACATTCAACAATGTAAAGCAATTCTGTGTATAATAAGCTGAAATCTATACAACTTTAATAGCATTTATATTTATTTATATTTATCTTAATACTAAATATATTATAATACTGCACTGTGAAAGAATAGGTCAAATATATATACATAATATACACTCACCGGCCACTTTATTAGGTACACCTGTCCAACTGCTCATTAACACTTAATTTCTAATCAGCCAATCACATGGCGGCAACTCAGTGCATTTAGGCATGTAGACATGGTCAAGACAATCTCCTGCAGTTCAAACCGAGCATCAGTATGGGGAAGAAAGGTGATTTGAGTGCCTTTGAACGTGGCATGGTTGTTGGTGCCAGAAGGACTGGTCTGAGTATTTCAGAATCTGATGATCTACTGGGATTTTCACGCACAACCATCTCTAGGGTTTACAGAGAATGGTCCGAAAAAGAAAAAACATCCAGTGAGCGGCAGTTCTGTGGGCGGAAATGCCTTGTTGATGCCAGAGGTCAGAGGATAATGGCCAGACTGGTTCGAGCTGATAGAAAGGCAACAGGACTCAAATAGCCACCCGTTACAACCAAGGTAGGCAGAAGAGCATCTCTGAACGCACAGTACATCGAACTTTGAGGCAGATGGGCTACAGCAGCAGAAGACCACACCAGGTGCCACTCCTTTCAGCTAAAAACAGGAAACTGAGGCTACAATTTGCACAAGCTCATCGAAATTGGACAATAGAAGATTGGAAAAACGTTGCCTGGTCTGATGAGTCTCGATTTCTGCTGCGACATTCGGATGGTAGGGTCAGAATTTGGCGTCAACAACATGAAAGCATGGATCCATCCTGCCTTGTATCAACGGTTCAGGCTGGTGGTGGTGGTGTCATGGTGTGGGGAATATTTTCCCCCCCCCCCCCCCCCCCCCCCCCCCCCCCCCCCCCCCCCCCCCCCCCCCCCCCCCCCCCCCCCCCCCCCCCCCCCCCCCCCCCCCCCCCCCCCCCCCCAGGGATTCGCATCATGGATGTGCAGCCGACAGATCTGCGGCAACTGTGTGATGCCATCATGTCAATATGGACCAAACTCTCTGAGGAATGCTTCCAGCACCTTGTTGAATCTATGCCACGAAGAATTGAGGCAGTTCGGAAGGCAAAAAGGGGTCCAACCCGTTACTAAAATGGTGTACCTAATAAAGTGGCCCGTGAGTGTATATACACATATATATGATCTGTGAATTTATAAGTCTTGGAACATTTCATAACAGAATATTATTGTTATATTATTTTCAGTTCTCCACTCTCGTTTGATTTCCACTCACCCAGATTAAAGCAAAAGTATGAACACACTAATTTCCTGAGGTTCGTCTTAATCAGAATGGTGCATGTAAACACTATAAACATTCCGTTGATTCATTTTTTGCCCTTTTTGACCTCGTTGTTATCACTGACTATGAATGGCCTGATCAGGTTCTCACGTGCGATCGCCTCCTGCCTACGTCTCTCCAGCATTTCCTCTTGGAACAGCTGATAACTCTGGATCCTCTCCAAATGTTCTATTTTTTGTTGCTCCTCAATCTCTGCATCCTTCATACGAACCTCCTTACCCGTTGTCCTATACACATCACAGCCATTTATCATTTATTATAGTAGTTCATTCATTTATTCATTATGTTCCTCTTAATCCTCTACTATGTTTGTGGGAAGGACACACACACACACTATATAGGGGCAATTTGGAGTGGACAAATTACCTTGAACGCATGTTTTTGGACTGGACTTGTCTGTGTTCATTTGTTTTGTATTTTTTTAAGTTACAGTTCTGCCTCTTGTCATACATTTACATTCAAGGATTTTTTTGTATGATAACTGCATGATTTTAATGTTTTATATGTATAAATACATATCTGTAAGTATATAGTGTTATACCCGTGATCATGAATGTATGTTCTGTAAGTTCTACCTTATAAAGGGTTTAATAAAATCAATGATGGAATCGTAGTCTGGTGCAGCAGTCGCACTGTCATCCTGACTGAACAAAGTGAGAGACTGAGGCTGAGGGAGACCTACAGATACGATGCACACAGAATAATAATAATATTAAGCAATACATCAGATCGAGAAATCCGTTTCTGCTTCTTTGTGAAGACATTAAGTTTTTTCATTTTAACTTAATGAACACATCATGTTTCTCATTTCTAGTTTACCAAAGGTCACATCAGGTCATCTGGTCAGAGGTGCCACTAAGTGACAATATTTGCAGATCTGATAAGCTTTACTTTTATAGAATTCTTAAGTGATTTGTTAATTTGTTGCTGGGCACACATACACAATATAGGGGTAATTTAGAGAGGGGCAATGTAGAGCAGCTAATTTAACCTGCATCCATGTTTATTGACTATGGGAGGAAACTGGAGAACTCAGAGTGAATCCACACAGACACGGAGAGAACATGGAACAACCAGATTGGTATTTGAACCTGGATCCTCAGTGATAAGAGGTGGACTTGCTAAACCCTACTGCCACTCTGCTGCCCCATGTAAGAAACCAGAAATTTAAATAATTTTGTTCTAGTATAAATATAAAAAAATAAAGAATCAGTGTGCTCCAAACAGCGATAAACATTCATTCATTCATTCATTCATTCATTATCTCCCGCTTTATCCTCTATTAGGGTCGCGGTGGGGTTCCCCATGCCCATCCAGGGGAGAACGTCTCGGGCGCTGGGCAGAGAGACCCAGGACAGGGCGCCAATCCATCGCTGGGCACACACTCACTCACTCACACAGACACACTCTATATGGGGCAATTTGGAGAACTCAATTGACTTGATCCACGTTTTTGGACTGTGAGAGGAAACCGGAGAACCCGGAGAACCCGGAGAAAACCCACGCAGACACGAGGAGAACATGGAAACTCCACCCAGATGGGGATTCGAACCGGGAATCCCTAGCGCTGAGAGGCGAACGTGCTAACCACCAAGCCACCGTGCCACCCTCAGCGATAAACAAACAGCTATAAATGGTGGTGACCATATGGTGGCCATGTTGATCCTATAAACCAATTTCATGCATCCATCCATTATCTTAAGCTTTATCCTCTACTAGGGTCATGGGGGGGTTCCCCATGCCCATCCAGTGGAGAACGTTTCAGGCGCTGGGCAGATACACCCAGGACAGGGCGCCAATCTATCACTGGGCACACACTCACTCACACAGACACTTTCTATATGGGGCAATTTGGAGAATTCAATTGATTTGATCCATGTTTTAGGAGTGTGGGAGGAAACCAGAGAACCCGGAGGAAACCCACGCTGACACGGGGAGAACATGGAAACTCCACCCAGACTGGGATTCAAACCGGGAATCCCTAGCGCTGAGAGGAGAACATGCTAACCACTAAGCCACCGTGCTGCCCATGCTGTATTTCATTTCTGCTAAAATTGTCTCATAAATCCTACATGGGCAAAATGAATAATAACCTCTTAATGGTAAATCTATAAATATTGGATTATTTATTTGTATATGATGATGACCATCGGTTGTCCACTTACTTCCATAAAAGTTACACAGATTTAAAACATTCCAAAGCCTTAAGTTTCTGTCACCTGTCTCAGCAGTGTTGGTTTTATCTTCCTCGGTTGAAATGTTGGATGTTGTAGGCGAATATTTTTGAAGGAACTTCAAATAGGTTTGCTGGGCCTGCACAATTCAGAAAGACGTTTCAGCCGAATTAATGTATATAAAATACACAACTGTAGGCAACTGTAGGTGAGTCTGTATAACAGACCTTCGCCGCTCGTCCAGGTTCAGCAGTCTCCCATGCTCGTTTGATTGCTTTGATCTGCTCCACTCTCTCCGTATCCTTCTTCACTTCGATTGCTTCAGCTTCTGACGGCTCACTGACTACATGGAGTATCCAGTGGGGCTTAGTCACATCCAGGCTCTACATATAAACACAGCCACAGGCATTCACATGAGCCGTGCACAGCCCCACCCCAGGGACTTGAGCACCCGACGCAAACGTCAACCGTTTTTAGCTCACAGCCACAGGCTTTACACAACCAGAAATATCTGACATGATCATTAATGATCAATGATTACTTCTTCACATTCATTCTAATTCGCCGTCTGATTGTTTTATTGGCTGGTGGTTGGTATCTGGTATATTTCCACTGTTCAGAGTTAGGATTATATGTTGAATTTTTGTGCAGGTCACAGGAAATGACACGTGTTGATCAAATTATTATTCATATTTTAGTTTCTTGAGTGAAAGCCATGAAGTATTGTAAGTATTGACTTATAAAAATATTGACATCCGCTTTTGCTCCAGGTTACAATAATGATCACACCAAAAATCTTAACTAATATATATTATAATATATAATATATATTATATATATATAATATATAATATATATTAATATATATTATGCTGGCTATAAAAAATACGAACCTCAAATACAACGAAATTTCGTTCTGCGTATAATGAATGACAATAAAAGGTCATCTATATAATATCTATCTATTCTGTAAATATGAATTTGTCCACTATTTTGCAGCTAAAATATGTTTAGGCCACAGTATGACATCTGGTCAATTTGCAGATTCTTTTATTTGACTTGTTATTAATGCTTTCATCCAAAGCAACTTACAAGAATCTCAATGTTTGGGATCAGAACACAGGGTTGGCCATGATGCAAACACCCCCCCGGAGCAATAAGGATCGAGTAAAGAGGGTTAAGGTCCTTGCTCAAGGAGATTAGAACCCACAACCAGATTGATAGTTCAACACCCAAACCTCTAAGCTGCCACAGCACTTTTAATCAAAGCGACTTCCAAGTATCCCCACTTGATGGGGATACAGCATCATAAACTTCAATTAGTTTCCTGGAGGTGTGGTCAGATCTTCATCCATAGCTCTGCCAAAGCACTGCGGCTACAACGATTACTGGATGGAACCTGGATATTAATTGGACTGGCGGTCATGCCGGACCCCCTTAATGGACTTACATATAGTTTTCCAGTTGTTAAATATGGGTCACCTGATCTCAGTGTCCTACACTGTGGATGTTGCCCGGCCGCTCAAGGAGGATGAGTCCCTCACAGAGCCTTGGTCCTCCCAAGGTTTCTTCCTTAAAATAACAACACAAAAGGGAGTTTTTTCTTGCCACTGTCGCTTCGGCTTGCTCTTTGGCTTTTAACTCTGTAAAGCTGCTTTATGACAATGTACTGCTGTAAAAAGCGCTATATAACTATTACTTGCACTTCAGATTAGAACCAACAACCTTCAGATTCATTCATTCATTCATTATCTTTCGCTTTATCCTATATTAGGGTCGCGGGGGGGTTCGCCATGCCCATTCATGGGAGAACGTTTCGGGCACTGGGCAGATACACCAAGGACAGGGCGCCAATCTATCGCTGGGCACACACTCAAACAGACAAACACATTCTACATGGGGCAATTTGGAGAACTCAATTGACTTGATCCTTTTCCCGGATGAAATCCACGCGGACACGGGTAGAACATGGAAACTCCACCCAGATGGGGGAACCGGGAATCCCTAGCACTAAGAGGCGAACGTGCTAACCACTAAACCACTATCCGCCCAACCTTCAGATTGACATTTACATTTACATTACAGTTGGTCATTCAGCAGACGCTTTTACCCAAAGCGACTTACAAGGTGAGCACAGGGTTAATCACGACATCCCTGGAGCAATGAGGGTTAAGGGCCTTGCTCAAGGACCCACACTGGTAACTTCAGTGGACCTGGGATTTGAACCGCCAACCTTCAGATTGATAGCCCAACGCCCCAACCACTGAGATACCGCTCCCTAGTTGACACCACTTTTAATCAAAGTGACTTCCAAGTATCCCAACTTAATGATTTGCGATAGCATACATGATACAGTATCAGAAACGAGTTGTTTGTAGTTAATTTAAATCCCCAACCTTCATATTGACAGCATGACACTCTAACCAGTGAGATACCGCACAAGAAATTTCCTAACCATTATTTGATGTTACTCATTCCAGTGTTTGAATGCCTGCATCCTTCACTTGATTCCTAATAGTAGATAGTTTTGCTCCTTTACAGAATGTGCACAAAATTACTTGCATACTTTGCAGATGCGAAGTAATTACGGGGAGAAAAATTACCCTTAAACTTTTCATGGAGACTTGAGTCGTAATAAAATCTGTGTGACTCACTGTTTGAAGATACTCTGTAATCACACGGTTAAAAATAAAACTGATATATTAAATCCTGTAATAATACCACAGGATAACTGTCCCTGCAGAGGAAGATCTCAGTGGTTGATCACACCCTCCGAGCAGCTCTGAATATATACACACTAATCAATAAGAGGACACTTGGTGTATAAAGTGCACATGGTAATTTGTTTTGTAGCAGTTTGATAAACATTAAGCCCTAAACACTAAACCCACTGACCTGCTCCTGGGAAGTTACTGTGGATTTGTTCTTCTCTTCAGACTTCTGTACATTTGGGCTGATTGGATTCACAACAGGAGCTGCATCCTCGGATTTTTCTACAAACACTGAACACGCCATCAAATAATTCATTTATTCATGCATTATCTTCCGCTTTATCCTATATTAGGGTCGCGGTGGGGTTCCCCATGCCCATCCAGGGGAGAACGTCTCGGGCGCTGGGCAGATACATCCAGGACAGGGCGCCAATCTATCTCTGGGCAGGCATCAAATAATGAAAAAGATTTAATGATATAAATAATAAGGTATGTAAAACCTAACCTCCTCTGCCTCAGCTGCATTTGCACTTACACAGTTCTGTATAAAACGAATGCATGCTAGATGGCAGTATTGCTCCATCTACAATAGTTCCATCACTCTAAACCCCCATGACCCTTCATTCCCTTTGGTTTTCCTATAAATAAATTTACAGATACCCGTCATCCTGCCGGACAGTGTTGACAGGTTTAAATGAAGTCTATGAGGACTGAATGACAGCAAACTTTGATCCAAATTGAAATCTGATCCTTATCTAGACAGCTTTGTCAGAAACCACCTCCTACATGCACATAAGACAAGATCTATTTCTTTTATTTAGGCCACATTTAAGCTAAACACTTGAAAATTGTAATTACTTACGTGCACCAAATGAAGTAGCGCCTCAGGGGTGGTACATTTTAAATGTGCATTTAGCGATAATCGGGTTTTACAGTGCATTTCACTCACGTTACCCTGCTGTTCTTTATTAACATGAATGAAGATAGCACAGCTGAACATCACAGCTAACCCTTATGTGAGAATAGACATAAAACTGTGTCTGTGAGGTCTGGGTTCTGTAATGCTGGTGCCAGGGCAATGAGAGCCTCGTGACATGCTGGCCAGGACCTTCCAAAATCTGGAACATGTGCTCAGGTCTGTCTGAACACAAATCATTGATTTGTTACCACATGGCAGCACGGTGGCTTAGTGGTTAGCATGTTCGCCTCTCAGCACTAGGGATTCCCGGTTCGAATCCCCATCTGGGTGGAGTTTCCATGTTCTCCCCGTGTCCGCGTGGGTTTCTTCCGGGTTCTCCGGTTTCCTCCCACAGTCCAAAAACATGGATCAAGTCAATTGAGTGCTCCAAAATTGCCCTATATAGAGTGTGTATGTGTGCGTGTCTGTGTGAGTGAGTGTGTGCCCAGAGATAGATTGGCGCCCTGTCCTGGGTGTATCTTCCCAGCGCCCGAAACGTTTTCCCCTGGATGGGCATGGGGAACCCCCCCGCGACCCTAATATAGGAAAAAGTGGAAGATAATGGATGGATGGATGGATGTCCACATAGTCACTGTCTATTCAGGAAACATATACAATAATACGAAAATAGAAACCACTGGATTCAGGTGGTTGATTTAGTCCCATCGCCAAGGAATATAATATTAAGCACATTGGTGATTTGTACATTTGCATGCATTTTAACTACGTGGGAAATGTTCAGGGCTAACACTTTTTTGTTCCAGACTGGCTGCAGGTGTGATGTGGAAGAACTTGACTGGCTCACTCAGAGCCCTGACCTCAACCCCATCAAACCCCAGTGGGTTGATCTGAAATGGGGCTTGCAAGCCAGGCGCGCTTGACTAACATTAGCATCTGACCCCACGAATGATCTTCAAGGTAAACTGTTAGATAAAAGGTTCCCACAGTAACACTTGTAAAAAGACTTGTTTCATTTTATTAGCTGGTCACAACCCAGACATGAAAATGGCTTCAGAACAAAAGTAAAAAAAAAACCCAAACATCTAAACCTTTAGAAACATGATCTCTAATGTTATAATAACAGTAGAGTTAGAGACAGAAGGTGGATCAGTGAGTTGCTTTGTCGGTTATAGCAAAAAGGTCATGGATTCCATATCCAAGCAGGTGGACAAGATCCTTTCTATGTGGACTTTGCATGTTCTTTCTTTTTTGAATGGATTTCCTTAAAGTGCTCTGGTTTTATTTCACAATCCAAAGACACAGATACTTAAATGCTCCCAGATACATAAATATGTTCAAATGTGCTTGTGTCTGATTTGGAGTGACTGTCAGGACATTATTCACTGTTTTTCTGCACTATAAGCCCTGTAAGACCCTGATTAGGGTTTACTATGAGCCAATTATACAGTAAAAAAGTTTGGAACACGACTCAATACATACAACAAAACCTGGTGGGTTATAAAAACTATAAAATATCGTTTAATTTTGAATGTCCAACTGAATGCTAACATGTTAAAGAAACACAGCATGCTAACTGAGGTCAGGCTAAACCAGACTAAATCCAGGGTTGATCTACCTTTAGGCCGACACTCTCTTGTGGATAAATTAATCGGTGTGGTTAGTGCATGTGGGGGTTTGCTTAATACTGATTCTACTCTGCTGGGAAACACTTAAACTGGGCTAATTCAATTCCTGTTCCTCAAGAAATGTGTCCCCAGGCATGAAAGGCCAGAAGCAACTGACTTCCTAGCGACCCATTTCCTCAAAATAAAATCAGAGACACATGTAGTGTGCTAAGAGAGCACTACAGGTGCCTGCCTACAGACTCGGTGCATACATTTGATGTGATGTGCGCTTGGTGTAATCTGCTGGGATGAGGGCAACGAGCAACTGAGAAACATTGAAACTCAAGTTAATGGTAAAGAGTGAAAATCAAAGAGTCTGAAATTGGGTAGTTTTGCATTAACAGCGAAACAAGAGCTGTGTTATAATGTTATGAACTAATACACCTTCTGAATCTCAGTTAAATTTGTAAGAAGCAACAATAAATTAATCAAACAGCAATCTGGTTTTCAAAAAGATAATGTATATTTTACTATACATAAATCTAATAAGGATGTAATGGCATGACCTAAAAAATAAAAAAAAGAGGCCATGGGTCCTACCTTACATTCTGCATGTCAAAATGCTTATTGCTATCATACACCCACCCCACTGATATTTTATTATTTTATTTATATCTAAGTGCGGCACGGTGGCTTAGTGGTTAGCACATTCGCCTCTCAGCGCTAGGGATTCCCGGTTCGAATACCCATCTGGGTGGAGTTTCCATGTTCTCCCTGTGTCTGCGTGGGTTTCCTCCGGGTTCTCCGGTTTCCTCCCACAGTCCAAAAACATGGATCAAGTTAATTGAATTCTCAAAATTGCCCAGTTTAGAGTGTGTCTGTGTGAGTGAGTGTGTGCCCAGCGATGGATTGGCGCCCTGTCCTGGGTCTATCTGCCCAGCGCCCAAGATGTTCTCCCCTGGATGGGCATGGGGAACCCCACCGCGACCCTAATAGAGGATAAGCGGGAGATAATGAATGAATATTTATATCTATATAATACAATTTTTATTATATTTTATTTTCTATATACAGTACGTTTTCCGCCTGCATCATTTAAATAGCAATGCTTGCAAATATTACATAATATAATATAATATTGGTGTTGTCATCAAAAAATCAGGTGTGTTTAGGTGCATTTCTGGTGTATTGCTATCTTGGCAGTGACGTCCATCGCCATTGAACGCTACTAAAACTCACTGCATTTGTATAGAACATGTCTACACTATACTGTGTGTTCTCCATTTACTGTACAAGCGCATTGAGTCCAGGTAGATGCACCGCTGAAACAGAAATCCGCTAAAGTCAGACCGCACCTGGCTCATAAAGGGAACAGCAAGTGCCATGCTGATTGGTTTAATGCACCCAAAACACACTCAGGAATAACTGAAAGAATTTGCCAGGCATAATCTTCCCATCATAAAATGGAAAAAACACACTGACAAGATCTAAACCAAGCTGCGTGGTTGAAAACTTGCCAGAAATTGCTAAAATAGGGCACCATGCCTTATATATTTGTAAATTCTCATATCAATTCTCGACTGAGCATTAGTCCTCATTTAGGATTGAGTAATGCAAAAATGGGTCATTCTGCATCATCTAAACATCAAACCCTGCACTATATAAAAGGCAAGAGTACCAAAAAAAGGGTTTTCAGTTTTTCTGACTACAAACAAATTTTACACAATATAATTGTATCAATATAATATATCAATACAATATAAATTGTATGTACTGTTTAAATTAAATACCTTACTTATGAAAGGGTCAGTTTTCTGTCAGAGCAGTCAGAGTAAATTCCATTAGAAGTGGCTATGTACAAAATTAGATCTTTTCCAAGAATTAACTGATCATGTGTTCCGAAGGGTCGGTCCAGTTCGCTAATTTAACTCATACTCCATCCATCCATCCATCCATTATCTTCCGCTTGTCCGGCGTTCGGGTCGCGGGGGCAGCAACTGAAGTAGGGAGACCCAGACCTCCCTCGCCCCAGCCACCTCCACCAGCTCGACTGGGGGAACCCCGAGGCGTTCCCAGATCAGCTGAGAGATATAATCCCTCCAGCGTGTCCTGGGTCTTCCCCGGGGCCTCCTTCCAGCCGGACTTGCCTGGAACACCTCCCTAGGAAGGCGCCCAGGAGGCATCCTTACCAGATGCCCGAACCACCTCAACTGG